>JAZGTJ010019387.1:0-10928 GCA_036877575.1 Botia almorhae | reverse complement strand
ATCCAGCTATAAGCTGGAACATAGGTCTGCTTGCTCGAAAATAGGAATTGCTTTGGTTTTAAAGTCTTTATGATAAGCACAAGAACTTAGAGAGTCTTGGAGAGCTGAATTTTTTTTTATTTGACAGTTTAGTGTCTCCAACTTACCTTTCTCCACTCATTCTTTGCCTTTTGTCCACATTATTCCTTTAATCCTTACAAGTCTGAACACTTAATATACAAAGACTCTTATAAATTGAGACCCCTGAACAACTGTTTTGGCAGAAGCTTAATGAACATGTTTGACTGTATTGCTGTTCACCCGTCTGTATAGACGCTGTGTTGAATTAGTTTGAAATAGACTTTCTCAATTACTTCAGTGTAACAAAAGGCACAGCTCTGTTAGACACCTCGACAATGGTCTGTGTGCGACTGCTGTTGAGTAATAAAAATACAAACATCTTCCGAGGAATTCTTTATTGCATTTGCTGCTACTCAGCTTTGTATTCAAGTCACTATATAATTCCAAACCATGTTGATCCATTTACATTCAGCTGAATTTGCAATTATGAGTATATTAAAGCTTGCATATTAAAAATAAAGGTTGTCAGCGATCGTCTTGGCAACAGCGTTGATAAAATTCAGCAATATTTCATAATTAAGCCGTGCTCATATTCAGTACAATGGCATGATTGTGTGTATGTGTGATACTTTGATACTACAGCTCAAGAAAGAATAAAAAGTATTTTAGGGAAAAACCAAAGAGTGCCCCAAACCCTTCTTATGCCACGGATTCAGGATCTGCCATTGCTGGTTCAAGATAAGTCCAAGACCCCATTACTGTTAGCACTGCTAATGCAATGCTCTACCAACTGAGGGACAGGAACACATTACATGTCTCTTATATGTTCTGCCTCCTTGTTAAGAGAACATGTGCAGAACATCTAGAAGAGAATGACAGAGTAAGAGAGAATGACAGAAAGAGAGAGAACACAACTGACATACCTTGACATGTATGTATTGGTAATGTTATAGTCTTGTTTCCTGTCAGTAAAACGTCTTATATCAGCACTCTTGGAATACCTCTCGTCCAATCACAATTGGGAACAGAAACTAAAGAGTAGTATTTAGTATTTATTGAACTTTAGTGTCATTTCATCATATTGCTGTCGCAACAGTAAAATTTGCTTAATGTCAGGCATAATACAACCCTTAAAACACACTTTTTGACTAAAGTAATGTCGTCATGTCATAGTTAGCGGCAGTTAATGTTATTTTGTTATTCGTGTCGAACAGCGTTAGCACAACCGCTAATAAGCCCTGCCAATTAGTTTGAAAAGTTTCCTTCAAATGTCAAGCATATAGCTGTGTGTTAACTGAGCTCCCACGAAAAGCCTCCTCTGAGTGGAACCGAGCCACACTGTGGAGGACTGAGTCAAAACATGTCACCATGTAAGGCAGACTGGCAAATTTAAGTCCGTAAGCAAAAAGTCTCTGCAGCGCAATCTCTGCTGTCTGCTAGGAATACATCACCTTGTGGGTGGAATAAATGCACCAGTATGCTGAAAAGGTAACAGCCGGCTTCACATTTGCCAAGCATATCATTTATCGTCCCTGAGCGCCATTCATGCAGAGGAGGACTGTTTCCTTCAGAGAGGATGTGACATCAGCACTCCAGAAGGAAAAATGATGGGGGAAAGTTTGTGTTTTAGTCACCATGCCTTAATTCAGCAGCAAATCTGTTTCTGTGAGATTTCTTTCTTGTTTATGTGTGAGGAACTTAAAGAGAGCGACACATTTTCTGTCCATTAATGAAGCTGATTGGACTGGATTGGTGAGGAGTGAAGTCTGCTGCCGTACAAAGTCAAAACACAGTAATTATGCCGACACTGAAACCGATGACTTCAAAAAATGACTTCAGAGGAAATTGGTTTTGTGTCGTTTTTGTAGTTACTGCAATTTTCACTCTCACACTTGAGTCTGATTATAGTTGATCCAAACCCTTTTGTCACAAGACAAATCATGAGTCTGAGAGAGTCGGTTTTACAAAAATGTAGCTACCGTGTTTTTCCATCGCACACCAGTATTGAATTTCAGCTGCATTTTTGTATTTATTTATATCAGGCTGGAAGCTTGCAAACTACAGTTTGGAAACTAAAAAATTTTGGATGTTTATTGTTTCTTTTTTGGGTATAAATGACAGCAGATGTGATTGGATTATAGCTGTGGTGGACCGGTTTGTGTCTCCTGTCAGGAGTGAGCTGTGTGGACGAGTATGATGAGGTAGCCCCCGTGTTCGAGTGTCTGCGATGGGCGGGGCCAATGCCATCACGCTTCAGGAGCTGCTGGGTGCCATGCAGAGACGACTGCACCTTTAGTACCTGGTCCAAATTCACAGAGTGCTCTGGCTGTGGGAGTCGACGTACCCGTAAACGCACCCTAACAGGTGAGAAACTGCTGAGCGATAACTTACGAAGGCACTGTTAGCTACATTAATGAGCAAAGAGATGATGTAGACCAGTGGGTGGTGCCCAAAAGGTTGCAGGTTTGAACTCCCTCATTTATGTGCCCTGTACGCCATTGGGAAGAAAATAGATAATTCCGCCTCACACTCACCATTGGTTGAGCCAGCAGAGCCAGACTATTGGCTGATAGCTGACTGCATATTACATTGGTATATGAAAAGTATTTTCACATCAAAATAGACAAACTTCACCTCAAACCTGTTGCAATTCTGCTTTTGTACATAAGCATATAAAAGAACAAATATTCTACAGTGATTTTATAGGTGTTATTTGTGGTGATGAGTGCTGGCAGGTTCCGCCAGACAACAATTGTTACTAAATTCAGGAAGTGGGAGAACAAGCTCTAAAGCCTTCATTCATTACAGTCAGTAGGATTTTAGCCTGGTGAATACAAGCATGTGAATATGCTAAATCCTTAAACCAAGTCAAAAGCTTGTTCAAATCCTGACAAGTACAGACATAAATTGAGGGTGTGTTATTGAAATACTTTGGAAGCTGGTGTCAAATGCTTTGTAGAGTCGCAGCTGAGAAATATCTCTTAAATGAGTGTTGGTACCGTACACTGTTCACTGACTGGCCGTAAAGCTAAAGGTGGTAAAACAGACCTTGGAAATATCCATAAATATTTAGGTGAACTTGTGAAATTCACTGTCCTCTGTATCATACCCTTCCTTCTTATTGTTTTGACAGTTCTGTCTGTCATCACATATCAGAGACATGCTATGAACTTTTCCAGAGGCAGATTTCAAACTGTCTGTTTTTGAATTACCGCAGGGTTTTTCTGCCTCAGTTAGTTTGTTCCTATAAAAATCATGATTGGCTCTCATTAAGACCCCGCACATCTGAGGACGTGATGCATTCGCTGCATCCGGGAAGATTTTCAAAGGCCTTCTTCACCTGAAACTTTTTACATCAAAGGCCATCAGATGCTAAAATGACGGATTTGATCTTAAAAACAGGAATTAAAGCTAGAAAACTGCAAGGTAAGGACGGCCGCGCTTGCTTAATTGAATGCCAATATCCAGCAGGTGTTGGTTTCTGGAGGTGTCATCAATAATGAATCAGTGTGTGTGGTATATACATAAGGACACACACACACACACACACACACACACGGTGAAAGCAGGAAGCAGATTGTCAGTAAGGCTGCAGTGAGCTGACAGAGATTTCACACCGTGAAGATGTTTTCTATCACTGGTCAACTATGAACACCAAAAACAGATGGAGGCTGGCAAAGACTCAGTGGGGAGTCTTCTGGACACCAGTCAGAGTGTAAGTTTTTCTTTTCCTGTACCTCTGTGACAGTGCCCATCACTCCCTCCCTCTCTCTTTTCCTTCCTCTCTCTCTCGCTCTCTCACTTTGACTCTCTCTTCTGTAATAGATCATATTTTTGACTCTGTAGAGTCAGCACACTGCCACACTGCCTGGTGTTCCCTATATACTGTACAGGTAGATCAATGAATTTGATTGGTTGGCAGATTCCAACGTGTTGATTAATTTTCAGTAAGTGTATGGTTTTTTGCCAGCTTCAAAGAGTCATACAGCATTTCATAGCAAGAGAACCAGAATCAAAGAAATACATTGGCCAGGCAAGTTGGATGTTTTGTCTTTCCCCTGAAATTACTTTAATAAGTAAGGAAAGCATGGCAATTTCAACGTAATTTCTGGTTAAAAATGAAAGAAGTGACTGTCCAGATGAGAATACTGTAATAATGTTTAATGGTGTTTGTGGCTGTAAAGTTCTCTCCCTCTCTCTGTCTCTCTCACTTTTACACACACACACACACACACCTGAATAATGTCTTGTGATAAATATGTAAACTGCGGTATAAGTAAAATTGTATAAGTAAAAAGTAACTGAACTATTTAACTTGATATTTAATGCACACCCAAAGCATCACAGTATCCCTTCAGGGTGTGCATCCATTTTCAGCTGGGTTTATTTTGCGATAATGATTAGCTGACTGTACATTATTCCTTACATGTGGATGCAGGGACCTGATATTGTTATCTGACATTCATTCCTTTTATAATTGTTTAATTCTTAGTTTTCTTTGTTGCCTTCTTTATAGACTAAACAGTAAATACAGAAATAAAAAATAAAAAGCATCTGAAATGATATAGATTATAACTACACCATACCTGTATGTCCACACTTCGAACAAACATGCATTACTAAAGCCCATCTACTTCCAGCAACGTGTCCTCCTAGTTTAGCAGCTGTGTACAGCTCATTTAAAACAGAAGTGCAAAGCTGTCTCCTATATTCTATGAAACAGTTGGGTTTTTCATCCACAAGAGCGTAGCACTATAATGATGATCTGTCATCAGAATCGCCTTTAAAGCTTCTGTCAGCAAACCAGATTAATTCACACAACACAGCAGAACCTTTCATACAGTACAGAAAACACACAAAGCTTCTTTCCTCCTGCTGTGGTTCCCCTCATTATCAGCTGTTGTGATTCTTCTGCGTGCCAGTACATAACTGTCCGGGTTTTGATTGGATGACGTGATTGTGCTTGACAGGGCTGAGGACCCTGTTGAACATCGGTCTGCAGTGTCATTGACAGCTTGTCTGAAAGGAGCAGCTCTCATCGCAGACAGATCCTTTTATTTATAACCTAATAATCTTCATCATGTCTAATGGACACGACTAATTTGAAATGTTCCAGGAAGTGAAGTGTGCAAAGAGGAGCTAATAGCCTTTTAACCAGAATCCTTTATGAAGTGAAATCTATTCATTTCTCTCCTCATTAGATAAATTAGATGTATACGGTCTGCTGAACACGAGAGTGGTGTGGGTCTGTGTTTGTATATAAGTGAATTAGGAGAGTGTCAGGAGACGGTGTCATCTAAAACAAAGCCAGTTCTCACATTCACCTCTGACTGAACCGAGTCCCCATTATTTAGTACAATAGTTCAGCCGAAAAAATACAAAACTAGGTTTTTGAATAAGATATTAGTGGCTCTTTCCTTGTCAATGAAGGGAGCTTCAAAAAGTACCCAAAAAGTTCACACCTATTTTTACATACAGCAGATCCTCTTTCAGTGAACATAGATCTGCTTTACCAAACTGCTGTACTAATACATTGTCTCATTCACAAACCGAGAATAATGACTGCAGTTGTGGTGTGTTCTTCACACAAAGCTGGTGTGACTTCAGAAGAGCTGAAATATTATGACCAATTCCTGTGGACTACTTTTGTTTTTCAATGTGCTTTTGTGTCGTTTTAAACATGAATGTTAAAGTCCTCGTTCATGATTATTCCATGGAAAACAACTACCTGGACATTCTTCAAAAATTCTTCTTTAAGTTCCAAATAAGGAAAGGGTAATATTTCGAAGGTTTATAGTGACATGATGGCGAGTAAATACCGCCAAAATTGTTATTTTTAGCTGGGCTGTTTCCTTAAGTGTTGAAAGAATTAAATGTTTAAGGTAAACTGAGTTTTTGTGTGAGCCTTGTGCTTGTCACTTTAAATGAAAAAATGTCTCAATTTCAATTTACTCAGAATAGCTCAGTAATGATTCCCTGGGGATGTTTGCACTGGCACTTAGCGGGCCACAGTTGACAGCAGAATGAATAATAGTCCCAGTTATCTATACATCATTAATGTTTTAATCATTTTCAAAGACAAGCTATATTACACACATGAGCTCCCAGAGTGCAGTCTGGAGTCCCCTGTGGCTGCCAAAAGAGCTGTTTTATCTGAATGGCAAAAAAATTCAGATAACTGATCTTTCTGTTATTTGTTGCCCATCATCTATCTTTCCTTCATCTGTATCTCTGTAATATTTTACTATCGTTTTCAGGGCGGAGCAGGAAACAAGAACGTTGTCAGAGAGAGGACTTGTACCCTCTGGTGGAATCCGAGGCTTGTCCGTGTAGTGAGTTTGTTTCTCAGCCCTATGGTAACTGGTCATCTTGTATCCTGTTGGAGGCCCCAGCACAAGGATCTCTCCAGGGTTGGAGAGGGCGTAGAGAGGCACGCGACTGTGGACAGGGTGCGCGTTACCGAGCTATTGCCTGTCTGGACCAGGAAAACCAACTAGTTAGCCCAGACCACTGCAGCGAAACAGGTGCGTCTACTTGTTTCTCTTTTCTTTTCCGAGCCTCTCTCTCTGCTACTGTCTCGGTAGAAGAGCTAAGTAATTCTTCCTCCTCTGGGAAGGCAAGCAGTCATTAGTCAAAAAGGAAGCTGTGGGGCGCCCTGAACTGTCAGTGTAAATTAGATGGAGGTCTCAGCCTAGACACCAGGTGCTTCTTATACAGTGTTAGCATGATCCTAAATGGCAAGGGCTGAGGCCTGATTACTCAACATGTTCTCTCGCAGGTCTGGTGGAGGAGGTCTGCCACATGCCCTGCCCTCTAGACTGCAAGCTCAGCGATTGGTCAGCGTGGTCGGCCTGCAGCGCCTCCTGTGGCAGCGGGCTGAAAATCAGGTCCAAGTGGTTACGTGAAAAGCCGTTCAACGGCGGCCGGCCGTGCCCCAAACTAGACTTGAAGAATCAGGTGAGATTCTCAGCAAGGAACATGATCGTATTTAGATAAGTACCTCTGCAGGCTTCTTCCACCATATGGTGAATCGAGAGTGAATGAAATAATGAGAATCATTAAAGTCTATGATCACAGGGATCATGATTTAGATAATCGCTAATATAAACTGTTTCACTTAGAACATTTAAAATTACTCGTTTTTCTTGAATGCCTGAAATATCCCCAGCAGAATATACTTGAGCAGCCTAAAGATACAGTTTGCATTTTGAGTATGGTTAGCATTCAGCTCATTACCATTTCACAGACTAGCGCATGCCTCATTATTAATCGCAGTTTGTAACAAACATACTTCAGCCTTCAAGCTAAAGTATGAGCAAACACAATCTCTCGCGCAGAAAGATGTCACATGCTAATAAGTGTCCGTGTAAATACTGCCCCTTATTGCTGTAGACTTGTGCTCTTAGTGGGAAAACATGCCCATTAGCGCTAGCTGTCTTCTTGGGATCTCTCCTCTCCTCCTTCGACTGTCAACCAGAGTATTTTGTGGGGTAATGTTCAATGTTGTTTTTGGAGCATGTATAACTCCAGCTCTCAACTGAAGTTGAATATTCTCATTTCGGTTTTTATCGCACTACAGCGCATATTGGCTGCGTATTGTTTATTCTCAGTTATAGAAGCAGTTAATTGATCGTTAGCAATTTGAGATTTGCATTTGAGTTTCGTTGTGTCTCTTGAAATGGATGTCACTTCATCTTGTACCTTTGCGAAAAAATGTACAAAATAAAAAGAAATGCATAACGAAGGCTGATTCGTCTCCGAGAGTATTTGCGACAGCTTGCTCCCAGATGGGTCATGTTTAAAGGAAAATTATAATAGAAATGTGCTATGTGTGCTGGAATGGGCTTTAGAGGACATGCTGGTTTCTAGAGGTCGGTATGCAGATGATACAGTGTGCGTGAAAATTATTCAAATGCATTCTTTTGTGGCCATGTGTACAGATGGTTAAGTGCCTACTAGCAACTTTTATAGGCCCAATGTTTAACAGAACTGAAAATACCCCTCAGCTGAGAGCAGAGTTTGCCTTGGCTAATACCTCCTCCAATCTTTTGGGGAGATGAACCCTCACTGTTAACATTTTGCAAATGGTCGCTCTGTGGCCATGGCAGACGGGCTGTACAGCTGGTGGTTTGTGACCCAGCCACCTATGTGAGGGCATGGAAGTGGAGAATTTTCACGAGCACAAAGCCACGGAGGAGTTCGCATGCATGTATGGTCGGTTTAGTTGCTCAGGGATCGCTCTTTGATAGCTTTGAAGAATCTGAGGAGTTCTCCGAAGAGTTTAATAAGAATTTAGATGTTTGCTTTCTTATTCAATTCTTTTGATTGTAAACAGATTGCAGGCAAAAACAAGGAGGCGCTGGTCCGAGAACAACTAATAACCTGATTGGAGAAGTTCAGAGGTCAGAACAGCACGATTGGAATATTCAAAGTGTAGTAAAAATTCTTTAAAAATCAGGTTTATCAGGGTATTTGTGCTACCAACATTGTAAAAGAGCAACGTTGTTGTCACGTCAACAACGACTAAATCAAATGTTTCAGATCAGCTTTGATGTTGTTGTGGTCTCTTTAAAGTAAATTGTTAGAAGTGCAAGTAGGTAAAGAAACTTTGTTAACACGCCACGTTCCTTGTGAGATTTACCTTGTTATGTGTCTTTGATAATCTGTCTCTGGCTGTCTGCCCTCTGCCTTTAACAAGCAATTCTCACTCTCCCCAGTGCAGGTTTCTGCAGTAAGAGTCAAAGAGCATGGCAGCACTCTGCATTCATTCATTATTTAGACTTGCAGGTATTACAGACTCGGAGAGACCTGTCACAATCACTAGATTGTTCCAGCTCCCCCCTCAGACTAGTAAACAGCTGGCTGTCTTCAGGACCAGCACTGTCTTTCAACCACTTACCTATTGATCGTTTGTCTGAGACGCTCGCTGTATGTGGACACGACACAGGTGCCACTTTGCCGCTCTTTTAAGATCGCTTCTCGTCTCTTTAATGCACAATGTCAGTAGAAAGCCTCGAGAACACTCACATTTGGCAGATGTTTTATCCAAAGTGACGTTTTATCAGCCTATGCCATCCCTGGGAATCAAACCCATGACCTTAGCGTTGCTAGCACCAAGCTCTGCCAGTTGAAGGAGGTACGAACCACAGGAATCCCAGAGCAGCCTGTGTTTTGTGATGTGCCGTACTCAACATGTAATGTTCCATCTCATTATGCCGATGAATGGTGATGATTCTCAGTAAGTCTTTGCCCTGTGATTGTTCGCAGTCAGCCGTGTTGATGGGAGATGGAATGATGCGTGACCTTCTCCAGATGTTTCTTCTCGCACTGTCCCCCACAGTGAATCACTTGACGGAGATGAGATTGATATTCTTATCTCGCCTGCTCTTCCTGATGATCATGTGCTGATGATCATCTGCTGGGACCGGAGCAGGAGGAAGTTAGACGTGTCATTCTTTTTGTGTGTCTCACTGCTGGTCTGAAAATGGAGCTATGCATTAACTAGTGTAATACACCCTGATAAACAAGAGTCTGATCAGTCCAGCTATTTTAGAGGATAACTCGTGGCAAAATAGGAAGTTTGATCATTATCTACTCGCCCTCATGCCACTCAAAACCTAGCCAAAATAATTCTATTTTTGTCCTGTTTGACAAGGGAATTATTTGGCAGTTTTCTTTGTGTACAGTGACAGAAAAGTCACAGGTCATTGGGTCAAATTAGCCAGTCAATGCATCTGTTGTAAAATGTGCAGAAACAACATTATTTAGCTCCTGATATTTTTGTTTTCGGTGGTTTAATGTCAGTAATGTTCTGCAGACTTGTTGGTTCTAAGGTTCTAAGGAAGAAACATTTCTAGACAAAGTATCTGATGGTAAACTCTGTTTAGTTGTTTAGAGATGTGTCTTTAGCAGATGATTTGTATGTCTTTGATTTGATTTCCTTGCACCACGTACAGCAGATTAGGATTGTTACAATTCAATGTCACAATACAATACAAATAATGTATCACGGTGCAGTTCCTACTCAAGTCACTGGCCACTACCGATTAAATCATTTAAGCGGATTTATTACTGCATCTGGCGCTTTAGCAAGTGTTAATTTTGGGCATAGAAGAAAAAAGATACACAAATCTCATCAGTTCGTGTGGCACATCAGTCATGAACATCATTACAATGCAGTGGTATTAAAGGCCTCAATTAATGTACATGATATAGTCTTTGTTTTGAATTGCTAGTTAAGATTTTTTACTATCACTATAATGTGCAGGACCCTCATTAGTTACCGTGGAGAACGATGATATTTCTATCAAATGCAACAGATGCAGCTCTCCAGTTAGAAGTCTGTTTTACCCACAGCGTATAGAGCTCGGTGCTAGACTCGCTGTGTAAATAACATTCTTCTCGCCCACCTCCAGAGCTGGGTACCATATGGTAGCCATCATGTGCGCTGAGGCAGACTGTTGTGCTGATGAGACGAGCCTATGTTCACCAGACCTGCATAATTTAACAACCTCTGTAAATCTGTGCTTAGAAACCGATTTCCCTCTAAAGCATTCGGCCTCTCCCATGGCTTTTAAATGAAGCAGGTCTTTACCTTAGTGGTAGACTTCAAGAAACAGTGTTTTCATGCTATCTTGTATTCAGATGCTGTTCTGTTTATGGACTGTATCCACTGCCGTGTATACAGTACCTCACACATGATCGCTGATTTAATCTTTCCAGCATTGTTACAATTAGAATTAGAAGTGTTTACACGCTTACCTGTTGTTGGCATTGTGATGCAAACCTTAGTATGCAAAACAGGACATAGTACTGTCTAGCCTTTGTTCTTATGTGGGAGATGCAGGTTCGAGTCTAGCATGCAATGT
>JAZGTJ010019386.1:0-10928 GCA_036877575.1 Botia almorhae | reverse complement strand
AATTAATACATTATTATTATTAATAATTAATAGATTATTATTAATAATAATTAATAAATTATTATTAGTAGTAGTAATAGTAGTAGTAAACTTTATATTGGAAAATGATTATGCAATAGTGTTTATGCAATAGAGTTCGAGTGCGCAGTCTACTCCTACTCTCATACGGAAACAAACAAAACGTTGCATAGTTCTCTTATCAACCTCTTAAGAACATTTATTCAGAAAAAAATTGAACAAGCATCATCTCAGTACATCCGACTACAAAACCCTATTTTTACCTCCCCTACAAAGTGCATTGTACTGTGTATGACGTAATATGCCATAATACTATCAATAAACAACAGTTAGTTCATCTGATGCCGTTATGCAGTGAGTAAGAGTGCAATACTTACTTACTAACAAATAGTAACATTTTTTCAGCTGTCATTATGTGTCATTATTACCCTTTGTTTAGTCAGTTCATGTTTGATAATATTTGGAATTATGCAAAAATAGTAAACGCATAATGTACAACTGAATGGTTTGCAGTTTGCTTATAACAAAGTAAAAAATCCAATGTAGATGTTAAGCAAATTGTACCCAGACCAGCCTCTGAGATTGTTGCAGTTTGGTTTACTTTTAAAGGGTCTAAATTTTGGGGGGCCTTAACAAATTACTGTATTGTATACAATGTCAGAGGGAATAAAAGAGAAAAGGAGACGGCATAAAGGAGTTTTGTTCCTCTTTAAAAATGTGGGTGGAAGTGTGAGTATGGTTGTGTATGTAGGCCAGGCCTGATGCGTTTGCTCTGAGTGAATATCAGATCAGCTCCCTATAGACTGCTGTCTCTTTAAAACCCTGAGTCTTACAGCATGCTGCCTCGGCCAGGATATTAACCACTACCATGAATGGCTCAGAGAAAGTGTACAAAATGTTGGCCCACAGCTTGTTTTCTGCTCGAGTCCTGTGTTGGTTTTGCAGCCGATAGTCTGTGGTGGAATTCAAACCAGTAAATTCACAAGCGTTTCTGACCACCTCAGCTCTGCATACTTCTACCAGTCTGACATTGGCTGGATTTTTTGGTTGGATGTTTTTCCTCTCCTTCATACTTCTCTCTTTCTCTCTCTTTCTTGTTGTAGGTCTCTCACTCTTTCTTTTGTTCTGTAGTGATTCGTTTCTTCTGCTTGCAGCCTAGTTTGGGTGGTGCTGAATTCTTAGTGTAGGGTACATGTTTAATTCATCAGAATAAGACGGGCAGTCATGGCCTAATGGTTAGATAGTCAGACTTGTAACCAGGTCACAGGTTTGATTCCCAATGCCGACCGCTCCCTGGGCACTGCTGTGATAGCTGCCCTCTGCTTCGGGTGTGTGTTCACTACTTACTGGTATGCGTTAAATGCAGATGTCACATTTCAAGTATTGGTTATTATGCCCTGACAAATATATTACACTTCAGATTCCGATCTGGGTTTTTGAGAGCACAACAGAATTATGGATCTGACGAGCACTCATGCCGCACCTGGACATAGTAGCGGGTTTATCACATGACCTTCTCCTGATCCAACTGACCCAGGTGTCCTCATGTACACATTATTACAGTTGTTCCCCCCTAATCAGCACAAGATTAATAATGGTTTGTGTGAGTTGCAGTGTGTTCGAGTAAAAATGTTAAAAAATGTTTATCTGGTTTTATCTGCTGATAAGTGTGTCTGTTGGGCCAGCAAACAGAAATGTCTTCCTTTTATCATTATCATGTCCAAAAGCTTCTGAAAGGCTTTTCAATGCCAAATAGCATTTTTTGTACACATAACGACATTATGTACTGTAAAGATATTTTGTATGGTGCAGTACATAGCTTTTATCTCTCTATTACATCTCAGTTTCAAACATAAAAATGTGTAAAGTAACTTTCGTTTTTTTGTATGTTGAAGTCCAAGTGAAGCCCAACTGACATAACCTGTGAAATTGCACCTGACAGCTCAAATTATAAATCATTATTATATGCCTGTTTTGAACTCGGATCTGTTATGTACTTGCTCAATAACTTATTTTTGTTAATTTTTAATCAATATAGTTACAGATTGCAGCTTTGGTATGACTTAATCAGACCTTATTAGGCTACACCAACAAAGTCATTTTAGGGGCCTAGATATAGAAATAACTCCTTAAGGTAACATCTGCGCAACAGCTGTTCATCAAAATGTCATTGTCTTACATTAGGAAAATGTTGATTTGAGACCCCACCTTCTGAAATGTTTTCTAAACAATCAGCCTTCCAATTAACATAATTAATGATGCATGCGCTTGGATTTAAATCACACATTGGTAGTATATTGTTTTCTTGTTGGGAGATATTGAATGAGGGTGTGATGGATGTGTGTATTTGTATGGAGAATGGATTGGGTTTCCCTCCCAGGATGGCAGGGGCATATTAGAGCGAGTGATTTATGTACCACATCAGTCATGTCAGCGTCACACACAGTCTGAAATGACTGCTGCTCTTGTGTCTCCATCAAAATCCACTCAGACCAACTCAGCCAGCTGCTTTGTAAATAACAGGTCTGAACTGATGATGGATCCAGATAAGGTGTTCTGGAGATGCCCACTGATATTTATATCTGTTTTTCTGCATGCTTTGTGCTAGGAATTTAAACTGTGAATGAATTGTGAAGTGTGATGAGTGGATGTATGTGGTATTTTCTAAGCCAGGGGTCTTCAACATTTTTCCGGTCAAGGACCCCTTAGGTGATAGAGACATGGGGCAGGGACCCCCTGATAAAATGTGTGAAACATATATTTTTTTTAGCGCTCAATCTATGTTGACGTATTTTACATCCACGTGACTGCACGTGGATGCAGTGGTTTTATTAAAGCTGTTAATGTAATAATTATATTATTTTTACATTTTAATATTTTATCTTTGATGTTTTGACCAATGTTTATTTTTTTTAACAAAAAATATTTTTATTAAAAATTATTAATGATCCAACATTAATTAGCGGACCCCCTGCAGTACCGCCGCGGACCCCCCATGTTCTAAGCAATTGGAATTTTCTTTTCTGGTTGGCAATGAATGGGTTAAAATAAAAATCATTTTGACATTGAAGACAGTAGACATTAAAGAGTACTGGAACCTTTGGGGTGGGCTCATTTGACTTCGACCAATAAGCACCCTGCTTACAACACCCCAGTAGCCACATGGCAACACGCTAAAAGCCACTCAGAACACGTGAATGAATATTACATAATAAATTAAGTCTTATTTATTGTGTTAATGCTTTGTAAATGTGTTAATGAAACACAAACACACTTTTTTCTGAACACCAGCTCTCTACATCCCTGAGACAAACATTTGATTAAGTGACTCAAGGTTTGTCTGCCCTCTACCTGCTGTACGTCTCTCCCTGTCTGTCCTCTCTTCACTGTCTGTATGTCTCTCTCTCTCTCCCTGTCTGCCCTGTCTCTGCTGTCTGTCTCTATTCCTGTCTGTTTTACACCCGCTGTCTGTCTCTGTCTTTGCCCATCTTTGTGTTGACCGCATGTTTAGGGTTTCTTTGTTAGATTGGTTAAATCTCTCATTCACTGCCTCTCTTTTTCTCACACACACTCACTCGTAGACTCATACACTTACAGTGTCCCTCACACACTTACTCACATAGTCACACGGACACCCAAGCAGGAGATGAGTAGACAGGTGTTAAAATGTTGGCGCCATCTAGCAGTTGTGTCTCAGAAAGTCATTATCACCATGGCAACTGAGAGAATTCAAACTTGTCCAAAGCCTTGAAACCCAAACCAAAAAATGGTGGATGTATTGCTTTGGAAATAATATTTAAAATCGGCAGTTACATAGATTCACTGTATACTTTAACTAGTTTGGTTGTCCCTGCCTGATTAAAAAACAGACAGCCCAGCTAGTATATCAAATTTACCATAAAACATGTCGCTTTTTCCTCCCTTTTTACCTCCCAGTGAAGAAAAAAGCTATCATTAAACAATATCAACAATAAACAATATGGCTAATCAGCACTCTGGCTGAACAGAATGTCAAATATTAATATGTAGTTTACTTTTGTCATATTATACATTTCCACATATTAGTTGGAGTTATAAGTGTGAAAAGTAAAAATAAAATGACAAAGAAGCTCTTTAATTTTTTACCTTGCATTTCACATTGCATTTTCCTTTTTAACTTCTGTATCACTCAGCATTGTGTTACTAATAAGGTGTTGTATTGAACTCATGCAGTGTTGTGTGAATATTGTTGCCTCTTGTATGATAAATTGCTTCTGATTATTCGCTTTGGATTAAAAAGATTCTGCTAAATTATTTCATTTAAATGTGGTGTCAGTTCTGTTTTTTGGACTGAAAATAATTTTGTTTTATAAATTGTTTCCCACCCTTTCTGACTAGAATTAAACATGCTGTTTTTGGCTACTGTAATTTTAAGACCCTTATGTAAATTGTCTGTTTTATGATTGGCTAACCTCTTCTTATGTGAAATGAATAATTAACCTTTAAATAGGTTGGATGTTTGCTGTCAGGTCCAATATATTTTGCAGATATTTCTTAATGTATAACAGCCTCTTTGTTTTATTTTGTGACAGATTCACAAAGCAGTCCATTATAATCAGAGTGAAATGATCAGGGACCTTGGTAAAAATGGATTTTTTTTAATATGACCCTTTAAAAGCAGCTGTCACTTTGTTTATTGATGTAGTCTTTGTGACTTGACACACTGTAGTTTGATATAGCTGATTCATTTTCCCCGAACAATTTGTTCCAGGAAATGTTTAAAAAGTGATTTCTAATGATCTTTGTTTTACCAATGACTCATTTACAAAGCAGGTCAAGATGTTTGTCCATTTAGTCAGAAAACACAGAGAAGCCGATCTTTAAACGCAAGCAATACATTATTGAAATCTAAGCCAGAAATAAAACATTACCTAACGAGTTAAGACAACGGTGCAATGTAAGTACCTGACTACCAGTTAACCATGTTTTACCTGTCAGGTGTAATTCTCTAAAGAAGCAAAAGTTTACCTTTTCCAGACAGGAAAGTCAGCAACAAAATTTGATACAATTACCATAGGTCATTAGTGTGTAACGTGCCCACAAGAGCATAAATCTGTGAAATAAATACACTAAACTTTCTTGCTGTTGTCTTGCGTATAGTCCCTAGAGTTGTAAGCATGTATCATGTTTTAATAAATCATAATCTCATAGTTAATTTCCCATGAAATGTTTAATAGTTTGGGTAATTAATTATCATGAAATGAGGGCATTTCATTGAATAATTTAATCTATGAAAAAGTGTTTCTTTGCATGTAGAAGGAGGGGTAAGCCTTTCAAACTCTACCAATTTTTTTTTTTTAATCTTAACACCAACATTTCCACAGGAAGTGTTATGTGTGTGTTACGGGGGGAGTTGTGTTGAATCCCGGCCCTGACAAGTGTTGCTTCCTCTAAACACAAACACACTAATGTTTCTGGTTATGTTTGAACGCTGTGTGTTTTAATACTGTGTGCAATCAGGCAGTTTTAAGACTCACTTACTGCAAACCCTCGGTGCAGCCAAAGAATAGATTTATGATGTTTAACTAGGGAATTTTGTATTGCCCTATATTGTCATTAAAAAAGCTTTAGAAAAGGTCTAAAGGTCTTGTTACAATGATCTATATGGTATTTTTTAAACCTTATTTGATTATGCTTTGGGTTTTGGAGTAATTGCATTAAGCTAAGAAGATTTCCTCATCTGTTTTATGATGATTCCTCTGTCTGTCTCTCTTGCTCTGTCATTTCTCCCAACCCTGCATTTAATACTGGGCCTTGTTTCTTAATCTCTAAATACTAAACCAGTTAATTAGCTAACATTTTGAAGGTGTTGCTCTTGGACCTTTTTGTTCTCGCTGTAGCCCCTTTGCGAACTGTTCAACCTAAAACCGACACTGTGTTTACACAGGCAGCAGAAGGGACAAGATCTTTCAGCCATGTTGTTCCAATCAAGTCTCTCGTGACAACTTATCATGATGGATCGTTTGGGTTCTGGCCCAATTTTGTTCTGGCGCAGTGATCAGAACCACTTATGCATGAAGGCGCATGGCACATACTTATCTGAACTGCAGTTTGTAGCTGTAAATGAACTAATCAGTTATGAGAGTGTATATGCATGTATTTTGTTTCAGTGTTGTTTAAATCATGCTTTTATGAGTGTTTAGCATACAACTGCAGCGGAAGAACGGCGTCAACAGCAGCGTAACCTGTGCTAGCATGCTAACTGCTAGCGATGTGTTGTCCTACAGTACCTCTACAACCATCTGCTTCTCATCAGTGCTAATCACCCAAGACTCCCATAATTCCCTGTGACGGCACATAACGACACACAAACATGGGCTGTCGGTGGAAATAATAACGCCAGCCGTAATGCTGAGCAGCCCAGGAAACAAAGACCTGGGGCCCGTTCGCTCTTCCTCTCTGTAAAGTCCCATTACTTCCTGAAACTCTTTTGTCCTTCAGAGGAAGGCAATAAAGGCACATCATGACTTTTATCAGCGTCTTTCAGCGATTATTTGCAGCGCATGCAAAGAACTATACAAGTGCTCAGCAACACGTGCATGAGGTAATAAATCTACATGCACTGAGTGAGACTGGGACTTGGGCATGCGACTGTAGACTTGATTAGGGAGTGCTGTTTTATGCCAGACAGGGGATGTAAACATTCTTAGGGTCAGAAACACTCCACCCTGAAGTGGCTAGAAGTGCTGATATAACACACACATGAAACTTGGCCATTTAGATGGGAAGTCAGTTAGGAGGCATAGCGAGGCCATGTCTTGTTCTTTTATGCATCTTCCTCCATGCATTTTTCTCCATGATTCATTCCTAATCCATAAGACGGCCTTTCTTTGCCCGCTGCTGTAAAGCTGCTGACTGGACTTCCCAAGTTCTCCACAGTACCAAGCACAGATGGACTTTATCTAAACAGTTTACTTACTTTGGGACACTCTGACAAAACCAGACACATACCTGCTGTTCCAGCCACATCAGCATGGCACACTGCAGCTCTTTAAAGCATTAGGACCACTGGGACTCAAAAACCCATATCCCTCTTAATATTAGCCCTACAAACATTTGGCTAATCTGTATATTAAATTAGCCAGTGGGATTCAACACTATAAGCACATAGACATCCAACTTCCAATATTTCTAACTTTGGAAATTGGTCAGTTTTAACCCTGTGTTTTAGACTGTCCATACTCTGGGTTACCAATGAATCGTGGGGAGAAGAAACGGCCGTCGTGGGAAGGTTGCGCTGCAGCTGAGAATGAAAGCGTTTGGCTTGTCCATCAGTGAAAATGTCCCCTAAAAATGCTAATTGTTTTGTTTTTATAGACCTAACCAATGATTTTAAAAGATTGTTTGCTGTCACTGTTCTATAAAAAACTACAAACAGTGTGTGACTATACAAAGCATGTTAATATTTATTAAGGTAAACACTGCGGCAGTTTTTGACTGGTTGACAGTTATTTAACAACTTGTCTGTAGCATTTTAGCCTTGTATGCTTTTATACTGTATACCTTAGGCACAGCCGGGTTTCATAACCCAGGGTAAATCTTGACACCAACCCTTTCAAAATTTCTAGTGTGAAACATTGCTTAACCTAGTGTTAAAAATAGCCTGTAGTCGTGGACAATAAAGACATTTGCTCAGGGTTAAATACAGTGTAAATACCCCTCAGTGTAAGTACCCCTTTAGACCCCCCAGTACTAACAACCCCTTAGTAATACAACCACCCTGTCAGCTGCATTAGCCTCAGACTTAAATATTCTACAACGCTAGCTCAGGAAGTGCAAACTTAAAACCATCAGATAAAAATGGAACCTTTCATTTTGGATTTTTTTTCTGACTTGGACACAAATAATTTAAGCAGTGTCTTGCTTGGTCTCTGGTGGTATATTAGACTGCTGAGAAGAGTGTCCTCTTGCAAAGGACACAGACAGGAATTTAGGTAGCAGGAACACATTCATTCCTCTTCTGCAAAAGATAGAATTTAAAATTTCAGCAGCTGGCAGCATCTACCCAATTATGTGTGCTGTCTGCATTAAGCAGTTCTGCAGCTATAACAGCTATAGCCAAAGATTGCATAAAAAGTGACTGCTAAAGCCTGACTGCTGTGGTCAAGAGCTGTTTTACTTGGTCTGCTTACGTAGAGGACCGATCAGTTTGACATTTTAAATAGTTCAATGTTTTCATTGTAATATTTAAATGTTTTCAGTGTATAATGAAATGGGGATGGATTTTTTTCTAATATAAATTGATTTGTGCAAACAAGGGCAATGTACTGGTACTGGCCAAGGATAATGACATCACAACAATGACATAATGACATTTTTGGTTCACCTGAAAATGAAAATTCATCATCATACATCTTGGCTAACCTCACGATATGTCAAACACATATGAGTGTTGGAATGTTATTAGCTGACAGGCTCGGTCACTATGCATATTTATTGTATAGAATAAAATGTATACATTCAGTAATTGTCGTCTTATCCTTTCACAGAAGATAAAGTTATACAGTTTAATTAAATAAAGGTGAATAAATAATGACAGAATTTCCATTTTAAATTTTTTTTTTAAAACAGCAACTTTTGTCTGCACCACATTTGATTGTCTGGTTTCATTATTGCTCATTTCGAGTCAGTAGTAGGATGTTAAGGTGCTCAAAATATTGTTTAGAGCAAATCTTATGTTTCTGTGGATTATTGGAGTATTTTGCAGAATACTCTGGGATGTAGTCCATTGTCCAAAGACTGTGCGGTTAAGAATATAGAGGCTTGTAAAATGTGCTGTAACAACACCACATAGGTATGTTATGTAGACCCCTACACATGTCTCTGATATCATGTTACATTTACATTTAGGCATTTGGCAGACGCTTTTATCCAAAGCGACTTACATTGCATTATACTATACATTGATTATTATATATGAGTATGTGCAATCCCTGGGATCGAACCCATGACCTTGGCGTTGTTAACGCCATGCTCTAACCACTSAGCTACAGGAAAGCATGTTATTTTGAGTATTTCAGTAAATGGTTTGACAAATGCAACTTACTTTCCTGTGCTGAAGTATGTTGTTTGTTTAACTACTTTTAAACTACTTTGCTAGTAGTTTAACTACTAGGGGGCATTCATATTGAAAAACAATGTATATTCCTCAGAGGATGATGCCGTTAATATTTCTAATCCACTTTTCTATAGGAGAAAGAAAAATCTTTTTAAATACTTACATATCTACTGACTGTTGTACTGTTGTCATCTTGTACTAGTACACCAGCATATAGGTGACCCAGAACGAACAGACATGGACGAAAAACCAGAAAACTTCAAAACTAGATTTCATGAGGTCTTTAAATAGATCTTGATGGATTTTGGAGCTTGTTGCTTTTTCGATGATTCTAAGCATTTGACATGTATTTGGCATGCCTGCCCATGTAATATGCACAAACTTACAGACTCAGTGTTTATTCACAGTGGGTTTGAGCTTTCTTTGTTTATCTTTATGCAGCTGCACATACATGTGTGACTCTTATCTGATTATAGATAAGAAGGTCTCTGTGTAATATGTAGGTGGAGGGCATTTGGCCAGAAATACATGTGTGTTGAGCCTGTTAGTAAAGTGGTGATTAATTATTTGAATACACAATGAGCGGAAATACATGATCCCAGAGCATAATTTACTGTGCTGTAGTTAGACCTGGGAGATAGCTGTCCTGCTAGTGAAATATCTGAACCTTTTCAAGGTGTCCTTTAGGTGCAGTGGAAGGTTGGCCTAGCGGGGGTGTGGCCATGTTCTGTGCCTGATAAAGAACTGAGGTTTTTCTGCTGAATCCAGGATTCCTGTTGGAATCGGTGGGAGAAGTAATTATTCTTTGAAAGATAAATGAGGGGGCATTTCCAAAGAATATAAGCTCTGTTTCCATTTGTATCACTTAATAATAACATTGTCTGTCTATATACTAATTGTGTTTAGGCTCTTTTGGCATGACAGGGTCCTAATCATAAATATTCTGCTATCGAAAAATTAAGTCACCATTAACTTACCACATGTTGTTCCAAAATATTATTATGCCAGTATTTGACAGCAGTCACAGCCACTGTATGATTCGGTTGAGCAGTATGAAGAGGGGTTGCTGATGGGCACTTCCCTGATTACAGATAGGAAATGCCCCAAGCAAGATTTGAGCAGGGATCTTTGATTTATATCAGACAGACAGAGTGCTGCTATCCTTCAGGGTAAGAGAGGATCAAAAGCGAGAATGAACATGAGACCATGTTTTTTATTTTTTGAATAAAGCTAAATGTGAGCTATGAATGTTACTTTCTTGATATGTAATGTGGTTCATATAAAAAAGTTCTGTCTGCCTAATCAGTATTTTCTTTTCATGAGTGTGGATTTTTTTGTTCCGTCTACTTTTGAAGTCAAATTTGCCTGAAATTCCTAGAGAACTTTTTCTTTCAGTTTTCAGTTCTTTTGCATCATAATTGCCGTCATATTTCAGACCAAATACCAAGACCGTGTTATAACTGTCTGGTTGGCTCAGTCCCCTTTTAAATCAGAACCAAAACCAGAATCCCGATCCACCCACCAGAACTGATGAATAACTTATGCCATTGTATTTGCGCCATATTGGATGTTTGTGGTCTGTTGAGAGATCCAGTTGCACATTCCAACAGAACACAAACCCCAGTTTAACACCTCTGATTAATACAGTCGGCAGTTCAATCACTGGGGAACAGGAAGTGGTTGAGTGCTGGGGCTGGGCCGCAGCCAGAAGTGATGTATTGGGATTTGTATTCATTACAGATACACTGTGGGCTCTCCTGTCTCAGTGCCAACATGAGAGAGATGGAGGATCGACCTGTTTCAGACTCACTAT
>JAZGTJ010019384.1:0-10930 GCA_036877575.1 Botia almorhae | reverse complement strand
TCTTAATGACCATCTGATCATTTCTCTCTCTCTGCAGATTATGAGTTTATGACAGTTACAGCCACTGATGCAGATGAACCAGCTACTGACAACTCTGATATTGGATACAAAATTATCAGACAAGAGCCGCCAGAGCCAAATCCAAATATGTTTGAAATCAATTCTGTAACTGGAGGGATTCGTGTTGTCAGTGCAGGCCTGGACAGAGAGGTGAGAAATGACATTTAATGACTGTATCTTATAGTGAAGAATGAGCTGATAAAAAAAAAGTGACCTGTCAACCTCTTCCATTTCAGAAATGGCCCCAATATACTTTAATAATCCAGGCTGCAGACATGCAAGGAAACGGACTGACCACTACCGGCACAGCTGTAATTACTATAACTGACAGCAACGATAACGCTCCCCAGTTTGAACAAAGCACGGTAATGTACACTTGTCTGAATCTGATTTGTTTTGCTGTGCTACTACTTCCAGATGAAGCATTTTGCATTTGTGTCTATACATGTTCATGTGAGATCATTGGTTAATTAACGTACAATAAATCCTTTGTTTTTAGTACACTGTGTCTGTCCCAGAGAATAAACTTGGGGCTGTGGTGGCCAAACTTACAGTTACTGATGCAGATGAACCTGGTTCACCTGCCTGGTCGACCAAGTATCAGATTGTTGGTGGTGACAAAGGTGGTTTGTTTAACATCAGCACTGGACCCAGTCAGCTAGAGGGGATCATCACCACTGTGAAGGTACCAGATGATGTTCACACAGTTAACATGGGGTTCACACAGTTAACATGGGGTTCACACAGTTAACATGGGGTTCACACAGTTAACATGGGGTTCACACAGTTAACATGGGGTTCACACAGTTAACATGATGGTCTGTTATTGGGACGCTCTGTAATAAAAGTCTGTTTTTGTCCATACAGCCGCTGGACTATGAGAAGAACAAGCAGTATGTTCTGTTGGTGATTGTTGAGAACGATGTTCCGTTTGTCAGCGCTTTGGCCACGTCAACTGCCACAGTCACCGTCAATGTGCTGGATGTGAACGAGCCTCCAGAGTTTAATCCTAAGGAGAAAAAGATCACCGTACTTGAGAATGTAGAAGTTAACAGTGACCTGGTTGAATATACAGCCACTGATCCAGACACTGGAAAAGCTCAAACTTTATCGTAAGACTTTTAAACTGTCTTTACCGGTTTTGAATGGCTGCATAATTTCTACAAATTTTCTAAATGTTGTGGGAAGATTTCTCATGCTGACATTGAATGTCTATCTTGACTGATTTCCTGGTTTTTAACTGGTTCCTCACAGGTATAAAATCGGCACCGATCAGGCTGGCTGGCTCAGTGTTGTGAAAGAAAACGGAATGATCAAGGTCAAGAGTCAAATGGACAGAGAATCGCCATTTGTCACAAACGGCATATACAAAGCCATCATTCTGGCTGTGGATGATGACAGTGAGTTGGGGGTTTTTTTATGTGGGAGAGAGGGGGTGTGGTTACAACTGTTTCCTGTTTCTAACGCCTTCTGTACCGTGTTCAGAGGACAGTCCAGCCACGGGCACAGGAACCCTGGTGATCCAGCTGGATGATGTGAATGATAACGCTCCCTCTATCAATGAACGGGAAATTAAGATCTGCAACCAGGAGGCGTCTCCAGTCCTCCTCTCTATTACGGATAAAGATGCGCATCCTTTCGCCGCTCCCTTTAGAGTCGAGACTCAAGGAGAAACCGCCAGAAACTGGACCGCCAGCATGAATCAGTCATGTAAGAATTGAACACGTGTAACGAAAAGTGCGGAAATGACTCCCAGTTTGTGTGTTAATGCTTTACCATGTGCTTGTTCCAGCCACCGGCATTCAGCTGATGCTCAAGACCACGCTGGACGCGGGCATCTACAACGTCGTGCTGAGAGTTTTTGATCAGCAGAACCTGTATCAGGACAGCTCCATCAAAGCAACTGTGTGTGACTGCAAGGGAGACGATGTGGTGTGCAGTGAGCTGCGGGGAGCCGGACTGCCACTGTCCGGAGTTCTTGGAATCCTCGGCGCCATCTTGGCTCTGCTGTGTACGTATTTCCATTTGTGCTTTTACAATGATTGAGTCACGGTCCACATGTGCATGTGGCATGAGTCTCCCAGAGCCGCCTGCATTACTTTGCCTTGATAAAAAGGTCACGGTATATCGTGCACACTTCTGATGTTAAACAGATCGAGAACTTCTCCGGAAATTGAGATTTTAGGGATTTTAATGTGCAATAAGACGTACCTAAGAACCTCTGAAAAACACTCACAATATATGCTAGGTGTGTTTAAAAAAAAGTCACACAGTTCTGGCTGTGTAAATGAATGGGGGGAAAAAAGTGGATTGGACTGATCCAGTCCACCATAACACTTGTAGCCAATCAGCAATGAGGGGCGTGTCCACCAGCTGTTAGTCACTGCCTGTTGCATTGTGTATTTTGAGGGAGGGGCTATAAGGAGAGGGCTGGTTTTGTTTGAGCATCAATTTCAAATATCAACAGTGTTTCTTAGAAGTTACTGCACCTTTAAAGTTCTGCAGTGCTTGTGTACTCGCAGATGAAGAGCTGTTACTGAATTTCTCGACTTTCCTGTCACTTGTCTTGCAGTGCTCCTCCTCCTCCTGCTCTTGTTCCTGAGGAGGAAGAGTGGCAGTAAAAAAGAGCCTCTTCTTCCTGAAGACGACACGAGGGACAACATCTACTATTACGATGAGGAAGGTGGCGGAGAAGATGATCAGGTTGGTTGTCATTTTCTATTGATGTTTCTCAGGTTGTGCTGTGTGAGGATACGATACGTTTGTGGGTTAACTGGACATGCAGCTGAACTCAGGCTACATTCACACTAATTCAGATACATTTGTATCTTTCAACAACACACAGACTGTGCTTTGTCATTTATATATATTTTTTAAAACCCATTCACTTGGGTTTCAGTTTCCATGTTGTGTGTTTCCATGTGCCTTTTGAAATGCTAGTCCGCAAAACAAAGCTCCGTTTTTAGAATTAATGGTGGATGTAGCCTCTTAGTCAAACGACTAAGATTCAAACCTTTGATTCAAACCAAACGCTTGTTCTGCACAGGATTATGATTTGAGCGTGCTGCACCGAGGCCTGGACAACAGACCGGACGTCTTCAGAAATGACGTGGCCCCCACGTTCTTGCCTGCACCTCAGTATCGCCCTCGACCTGCAAACCCTGAGGAGATCGGCACATTCATAGATGATGTAAGTGATCCACGGCTGTTTTTATTCTGATAGACCTTTATGAGGGTTGCAGGTCTCCGTTCCAAGGACTCATATGTACTTTTTGTACTTTAGAATTTGAAGGCGGCAGATAACGACCCCACCGCACCACCGTACGACTCGCTCCTGGTGTTCGACTATGAGGGTGGAGGTTCGGATGCAGGTTCACTCAGCTCCCTCAACTCCTCCAGCTCTGGGAATGACCAGGACTATGACTTCCTCAATGAGTGGGGTCCACGCTTCAAGAAGCTGGCAGACATGTACGGCGGGGGAGAGGATTAAAACGATACCTTTGAAGGTTTCGCTCTGTTTGCGTGATGCACGTGGATGGTTTAAAGTGTGAGATATGGGACAATTTTTATACGGTTTTCACTATGTCGGGGGTTGTATGTTTTGGACCCGGAACAATAGCACTGCAGATGCATTGATTGCGAGATGTAATTTTCATTGCAGATGCGAGATTAATTGACCTTCACAGGTGTCGACCTGACCTGAGAGCAGTGCTGGGTAGGAACTTGGCTGATTTGTTTTTTTGTTTTGCGACGCTCCCGCTAAAAGAGTATCTTATATTTGCTCTCAGAATGATCTGTGGATAATGGGGCTGTAACGTGGCAGAAGATATTGGTCCTAAATTTTAAGCTGCTGATGGCTAGTGTATTTTGTTATGCGGTTAATGAGTTTTTTTGTTACCTTTTTATCATTTTGACATTAAAGTTTATTCTAAAGCACACACTGTACTGTATATTTCCTTTTTCTTTTGAAGAGCACTGATGTGGTTCGATCCTCAACTTTATTTGCAGGCATCTGTCTTTTCCTCTGAGGATGTCAATGAATTGTTTCTTTCTGTATACAGTTGTATGTTTTAGACGATGTTTTTAAAGAATGCATTCGCCATATTTTAATAAACAAGTTACTTTTGTTTCCAAATGTTTTTCCCTCTTCTGTCAAGGGCTGTTTAACACAGGCCCTAACCTGAGGTAACAGTGATCAGAGCGCACAATTTTGCATTGTATTTACCAAGGAACACGTGTGGTTGGGTCGCCTTAAGCTAAATGCTAAACAAACCAAACATCTTACATTTAAATGGTTATGTTGGCTAATTTTGAATGTTTTCAGCTCAAGAAAACTGCAGGGACCATTTTGAAAAAGTGTAACAACCAATTACAAATTAATAAAATATTAATGAGCTTTGTACAGTCACAGAAACCTGCATTTCTGAGGAGAAACCACGCCCTCTAATGTGTTGGGAGTTTGAGACCCCGCCTGCCTTTTAATAAGTCAGCCATACGTAACATTAAAGAATCGTTTCCCCATATTTTAAAGTAATTTGAAGAGCAGGGAATCTTTTCCAAAACTACTTCACAAATGTGCTGAGCGTGGAGCTATATGCGGCTTATCTTCGACATTACGGTAGAACGCACATGTACAGACTCTAAGCAGACACTAGGTGGAGACTTTGAAAACATGTAGACAACGTTCACATTTTTTGACATTTCTCAGATCTCAGCGCATAGATTTCTAAACGCCTTCCACACTTGTGTTTTAATACTCACGCGTGTTTAATATATAATGGCCATTACTTTGTATTGCCAATACTAAAATTATTTGTTGTAAGGTACAAGCAGTGAACTAAATGGATGGCAGCATGACTCGACAGTTCTGGTGTTAAAATAAAAACAATAATTTGATGTTACACCAACGATGCTTAAAAAATTAACACAACGTTAGGAATTTGTTCTTTAAATGTCCAAACGGAACGAACTACCTATTTATTAAGTTAATTAATTAAGAATAAAGGTTCCTATTGATAAACATTTAAGACCCAAAAAATGCTTTTTGATATTATTTTTGAGCTATGGAAATTGGATATGCATTTATGACTGAATTAAACGAACAAAGGACATGTATTAACAATTTAAAACCGTGTATATATAATATATATAAATTGTTATATGTAATTCATTTTTAATGTTTAGTATAGTCATTTCAAAAGCTTGATCAAACAATTGCTCAGTATTATCTTTACACCCAAACAAACGATGGTGTCTCAGCAGTGAATTGGGATCGAACAGACTTCTTACTGGGAACATGAAGACATGCCACATGTTTCTTAAAAACAAAGTTACGCTATTTTGATCGCACGCGTGCACCTGTTGCGTTGCGGTATGTGGGGACACGCGTGACTCCGCCCCGTTACACTTGTCCTTCACTTCTGATTGGTTGCACGGGATGTCTATGGTAATTCCCGTCTAGCCTTGCACCTGACTCTCTGTTCTCTCCTCGAGAATGAGGCGCAAAGACAACCTCCGAGCATCCGCTATTTAATCATCTCACCCTCTCTCTCTCTCCCAAAACCTCAGCAGGGCTGCTCACACGGCATCAGGAACTTCATTTAAAAGAGCCCAAGTACGATGCCAAGGTCCTTCTTGGTGAAAAAGCACCTTACCAACAGGAAACCTGATTATGGTCTGCTGGATTCAAACAAACACGGTAAGTTTATTATTTTCAGATTGCATTAAATAACGGCGAGAAGTTTCTCGTTAGTTAGTCGGGCTGTTAAAAGTACAAAACGTTTGTTCTGTTATAGGACTTCATTTTCAGGAGTTGTCGTCTGTGAGAAACTTTTTCTGTGTTTATTATTAAACATAAAGAATATTGTTTAGATATATTAACAGTACTGTAAGATTAGACGCACCTGCTCATTCAATATTCTTATTATATTCCGCATTTTAACAAACTAGTAAAATGATCAAAACTATTAAATGACACAAATGGATAAATTGAATAGCGACTGAAAAAATTCAATCAGTTAAAACCTAATAAAATATATTAATAAAATACATTGCAGTATTAAAAAACAGATTTTAGGTTTTAGGTTTAAATTTATATGATTGGTATTTATTTTAAATATATTATTATGAGGAGTGTATATTAAGATGCTGTGACTGTTCACTATTTTTAACCTTTTAAGCTTTAATCATTTATTGTTTTTATAAAATAAATTTAGATTCAAATGATTCTGCCGAGTTCATTTTGAAATACGTACTTAGTATACGTTTTTTTAAGATTTGATGTAGTCCCCCAATTAAAGGAATCATAAAATAATTATAATTATGAAAGAACAGGTAAAATGTTGTTTAAACTAGTTTTAGATTAAGTAACAGATAACGTCTTAAAATATCACTGCTTAAAATGTCAGCCTGCCGTAGCTTCACAATGGCTCTGTTAAACTGTTGGCTTTTTATGATTGGCTACAGATGTTTTATACACTCGAGCTGAGTAGATAATGACAAATGTATGAGATACTACAACAGGTCCTATTAACGTGGCTACAATTTAGCAGGTGCAAAATCTTCCACTAAAGAGGGACTCATTGTTTAGCTCGTTGCTTTGGGTTTTCAAGAGTCTTTTCTGAAGAGCTGAGGAGATGCACAGAGGTTCTCCCAGGATCTCTTTACCCTCCAGTTACCTGAAATCGGTCACATGCTCTTTTTATCTGTTCTTGCCTTTCTGCTGAATTTAATTATACGTGTACCTTCAGTGCAAACAGACAGCAGCAAACAGTGTCATTTTTAATTAATTAAAACCTTTTAAAAATATGATTCTTAAATGCACTGAAATAATACTGGTTCGAACAACCTAAGATTAAATAAATAATTATTAAATAATTATTAATACATTTTGGGGGGTATTAGTTGTTTTAAAAGTGTATAACTGAAATAAACAGCATGTTCAGCATTTCAGGTGGAATAAATAAAAAATGGAATAATGTTCTTATACCCAAACAATAACACTAGTATTCTTTATAGTCTTAATAAAGTCTTAATTTTAGAACATTCAAAATAACATGTTTGCTTTTGTTACTTAATGGAAACGTTTGGGAAAGGTTTTATAAACAAATTTTTTTACTGATACTGGTACTGATTTATCATCTTCACACAGAGGTAACACACACAGAACCTTCAAGCTCCAAACTCCAAACGCTACATCCCCATCAAACCATGTTTCCCGCACCAAACGCAGCACTGAGCTCCACTCTGCGGATGAACCCCACCAGCTCAGGGATGTTCCTGCCTCCACAGTACTCAAGCCTGCCCACGGACGGCCTGCTTCTGGGTCTCTCTTATCCTGTAACCGCCACGCCAAGCGCACTGGTGCGGCCTGCGCTCCCAACGCTGGAATCCACAGATCCACAACCATTCCAGCTACCCCACAGAGATCTAGAAGACACAGTTCCAGTGTCCCAGTTAGAACTGGGCACCACAAGCGGCAGCCAGAAAGCTTACTTCACCTTCTCCAGCCTGAGCAAACAGAGGAGGCTGCATTGTGAGTGGCAATGCCAAAAGTACTTCAGCTGCAAGTACTGCGACAAGGAGTACGTGAGTCTTGGGGCGCTGAAGATGCACATCCGAACACACACGCTGCCGTGTGTGTGTAAGCTGTGCGGAAAGGCCTTCTCCAGACCCTGGCTGCTTCAGGGACACATTCGCACACACACGGGTACGTTAAATTTACATGCATGCATTGGCCGGACACCTTTATATAAAGTGACTTACAGTGCATTTAAGCTACACATGTTTTTATCAGTATGTGTGTTTTTATTAGTGTATGTTCTCCGTCTGAATCCGCCAGATCGGACATTATATCTGAATCTGCTTTTGTGCCTCAAATTCTCCGTAATGAAAGACATAGAGGGGAATAAATGATGGAGAATAAAGTGTATTCCAACATACGACATAAGAAATAAAAGAATACATTTATACTTCAGGCAGATGCTTTTGTCCAAAGCAACTGACAGTTACATTTAAGCTGTACATGTGATCAGTATGCGTGTTCCCTGGGAATCGAACCCACAAACTTTGTTGCTGCTACGCTCAGTGCTCTACCAGTTGAGCTACAAGAACACAGGAAATAAACATTTCTAAATGTCCTTTAGGCCAAAATCCCGCATCAATGTACAAAAGTAAAACAGTTGAATGAAACATAGGAAAATTCATTATGTGCATTTTTTCATCTCTTAGGTGAAAAGCCGTTCTGCTGTCCGCACTGCAGCCGTGCGTTCGCCGACCGCTCGAACCTTCGGGCACATTTACAGACCCACTCTGAGGTGAAGAAATACCAGTGCAGAAGCTGCTTTAAGACCTTCTCCAGGATATCACTGCTGTCAAAGCACGAGGAGGCAGGCTGCTGCCCCATGTCCTGATATTTACTGTCTGTAACAGTGCCTGAGTCAAGACAGACTGACGGAAGTGTCGTACACAAAAATCTGATATACACGCCTATATATACTGTGGCTGTATTCTGATACTGTAAAGCACAAAATACTGTACACTGGGTGCAACCTTACGTATTTTCAGGTGAACAATTGCAGTTATACAGTATCATTTTGCTGATAGATGTGTTTTCATGTTGAGATTTTGTAATGAAAAAAATATGAATGCAAACAATAAAATATTTTTTGTAATAATACCGGTCGTGTTTAGTATTACATCAGTTAATCAATGATGTTTGATGAAAGCGTCTAAACTGCCAGTCAGATTTTGGACTGATGATAGAATTTGTTTCTCAGCATCAGATTTTGATCTTGAAATTAGTGTTAGATCAAAGATTCACAGTCTTACTAAACTAAAAACTAGTTTTAGTTTTGTAGTTTAGTTTAACATTGTATTTTGGTCTTTTTCATAACTTTTTTAGGGGGTAAAAATGAACAAAAATCAGATATTGATATCTGCCTCCTTACCTTAACGTAATTCACAACAGTAAATTTATAATAATGATTTATAATGTGTGTTGTTGGTCTGGTTTTCTGGGAAATGTCAGTTTGGCTTCATGTAACTTCAACTCGTAAGAAAAGTAGGTGAAGTAACCTGCGATTTTCTACTTCAAACAGAGATGGCGATAGAGAGGCAAAAGTTACGGATTGCAACTTTAAAAAATAGTTTTTTAAATCAACGACTTGGACAGTACAGTAAAGTAAAAACCACTGTATACCGTTTAAAAACAAAGTTTGAGGGAATACTCAAGTGTACAGAACTGATGTAGACTAAAGCTGGCTAACGAGAAAACACAAACAGATTATTTCAGAATGTGGAAATTTGTGGTTGTTCCTTCTTGTCTGGATTTTAACTGGACAAAAGAGCGTGTCTGACAGATTGTTGAATTTCACGCACCCCAGCTCACACAGTATTAATATGTCTATGTTGCAGGCAGCTGAGGAAAGGAAAATTCTTCGAGGCTAAATAAAACCCACCATGTTTCCCGTTTGTAATCATGCATGGAAAAAAGGCTTGTATATATATCTGTTTATTGGCAGGTGGATGGAGGCCAGCTGCATGCCACGATGGTGCCATGCCAACAGTCCAGCAGCAGGGGTCTACATCTCTGTTTCCTCTCCTCTTAGAAGCCACCAGACAAACATAAGATTACAGCTGAATTTGAGAAATGACACTTTTCTCCTATAGCAACACAAACGTGTCTGGTATGCTCAGATGCTGGATGTACATGCAGGTTGGAGCCACAGGGCTGTCTGGGAGTCCAGAAGTCTCAAAGCGTCCATGATCTGTAATGTGCTCATTATCTTTACAGCATGAGGTGCACATTAATTTCACTCTTAAGATGATCTATTCAGCAGCCATAACATATTATACATATGTGTAAACATACACACATACCCTCCGTTGTGGGCCATGTAAACACACATTTAATATTGTTTTGTTTCAACAAAGTCAGAAGACCGTCTGTCTCAACATTAGCAAACAAACAGTGTTTACAATAACATTTGAAGGTGGTAAATTTTGGGGGATCTTGTCGGGCAGATATTAAAAACATACATTTACATGTATTCAATTAGCAAAGGCTTTTATCCATAAGTGATTTACAAGAGAGAAAGCATTTAACACTTCGTCAACAAGTCCAGTCCACAGTCAACATGACTCAACAATTACAAGAAAGACTTCCTGAAAAAGCAGGTCTGAAATTATGTGATACGATTGAGACTTTAGAATTGATCTCTGAACTTCACAGGAACACCAAATCACTATGTTGGGTTTATAGTTTTTTTGGGCATATGGACTCTGGGGGTTGTCAACGACACGCTGCAGGTGACAAGACACCTTCAGTTATTAGCAGTAACAGGTTCTCTTCATCTTCAGGGAGAGAGGGCAGAGGTCTGGCTCCGTCTACAAGCCTCTCTGGTATTTTACTATAGTAATAGCAGAGGAGACACAGTCTGGAATTCCTCAGTTTATCCTGACGGGAGCCAGCATGCCTGAACCTTCACCTCCAGCCCTACATATATATCCTCCTAATTCTTCATCCACTAAATTCCACAACTCTCAGCATCTGCTAAAGAATGCCGACTTCATCCCAACCGGACCTCCAGTGTGACTGAAGCACATCTCAACAGACAGACACAGAGCTGCATAAACAAAAGATCTCCAGAGCAGACATGATCTGGACCTCCATCATTCATCTCCATGACGTGTGAGTCAGCTGACGCTGCTGCTCCTAACTATGACCACTGTGACTCCACAAAAGACACGTCCAGCTCTAAATATATGTTGTAGTCGGGGTGAGGGGCTTGAGTTTACCCCCACACTGCCCCAGTTGGGTCAAAAATAGGTTCTGCGGGACTATTTCTGATCAGCTGAGGAACAGGCCAAG
>JAZGTJ010019382.1:0-10932 GCA_036877575.1 Botia almorhae | reverse complement strand
ATTCATATATACCTACAGAACACCAAACATGATTCATATTAAACCTACAGACCCCCAATCATGATTCATACAAAACCTACAGACCCTCAATCACGATTCATATAAAACCTACAGACCCCCAATCACAATTCATATAAAACCTACAGACCCCCAATTATGATTCATATAAAACCTACAGACCCCCAATCACGATTCATATAAAACCTACAGACCCCCAATTATGATTCATATAAAACCTACAGACCCCTAATCTCAATTCATATAAAACCTACAGACCCCCAATTATGATTCATATAAAACCTACAGACCCCCAATCACGATTTATATAAACCTAAAGACACCTAATCACGACTCATACAAAACCTACAGAACACCAACCACGACTCATACAAAACCTACCACCAATCACGACTGAGGTGGAAGAAACATGAAGGGTGTGTGTGTGTATTTAATAGATGTGCTACAGTAACACACACACAATCTGTACTTACAATATATACTCTAAATGTCATTTAAAAATATACCCTGAGCTGTCAGTTTGACTGTCTCTTAAGCAGTCTTCTTCATGAATGTAATTCGGTATAGAGCACTAGTCAAAAGTGTAAATGTACTTTATTGTCATTCCAACCACACAACAAACAGTGTGCAGCAGAACAAGATTGTGTTTTCTTCAAGCTCTGTGTGTAAGGTAAGTACAGACATAAGTAAGGTACACATAAGACAACATACTGACATGCAAAACAATCTAAGCTAAATATATATAAAAGCTATTCAAGAACACAATTCAATTACACAAAAATAAAAGATTGCACAGTTTTTATAACTGCACTAAGTTTCCACAGTTTCTAACAAATATTAAATTTAATTTAAAGTTAATTTACTGAGACTCAAAACACTCTCTGAAACAACAGAGAACACTCTCTCTCTCGTTCACACCCAAACACTACACACACACACACACACACTCTTTTTCACATTCTCTCTCTCTCTCATGTAACCCTCCCCCCACACACAGTGATTCACTCTGAGATTTGGAGATTCAGTGCAGAAGACTCATCACATGATCATCAGATTCTGGTGCTACTAACACAGAAACATCACAGAATCTCTACAGCGCAAGCAAACTTGGAAGACATAGAGAGAGAAGCATGCACACATCAGAGTCACCCCCCCACAGCATCATGGCAACAGACACAAACATGAAAACCCATCATGTGTGTGTCTGTATGAGTGAGAGACTGTGTGTGTAAGAGAGTGAGTGTGTGTGTGTGTGGGTGTGTGTGTGAGAGAGAGATGTCTGCGTGTGTATGTGAGCGCGTGTTTGTGTGAGAGAGCAAGAGAGAGTGTGTGTGTGAGAGAGAGTGTTTGGCTGTGAAAAAGAGAAAGAGAGAGAGAGAAAGTTTGGTTATGTGAGAATGTTTGCATGTGTATGTGAGAGTGCGTTTGTATAAGCAAGAGTGTGTATGAGAGAAAGAGAGGGGGTGTGTGTGTGCATCTATTTGTAATTATGAACAGACTGTGTCTTCACTACAACAAACAAGATTTTCTGTATTTAGAAAGTCTGTTTTCATTATCAGTTAACAAACAACCACCTCTGTCATAGATCAGCTGAGATCAAAAAATGACAGATCTGAGTCTAAACTGACAGCTTGTATATATGATGTTCACCTTTATATGTATCTGTGTATGTCACATACAGTGCCTTGCAAAAGTATTCATACCCCTTGAACTTTTTTTACATTTTGTCACCTTACAACCACAAACTTAAATGTATTTTATTGAGATTTTATGTGTTAGACCAACAAAAAGTAGCACATAATTGTGAAGTGGAACGAAAATGATATACGGTTTTCAAAATTTTAAGCAAATACAAATCTGAAAAGTGTACTCTGATACCCCTAAATAAAATCCAGTGCAATGAATTGCCTTCAGAAGTCACCTAAATAGTTCCACCTGTGTGTAATTTAGTCTCAGTATAAATACACCTGTTCATAGGCCTGAGTGGTTTGTTCGAGAACACTGGTGAACCAACAGCTTCATAAAGACCACGAAACTCACCAGACAGGTGAGGGATAAAGTTGTGGAGAAGTTTAAAGCAAAGTTAGGTTATAAAAAATATCCCAAGCTTTGAACATCTCAAGGAGCACCGTTCAATCCATCATCCAAAAATGGAACAAGTATGCCACAACTGCAAACCTACCAAGACATGGCCGTCCACCTAAACTGACAGACTGAGCAAGGAGAGCATTGGTCAGAGAAGCAGCCAAGAGGCCCATGGTTACTCTGGAGGAGCTGCAGAAATCCACAGCTCAGGTGGGAGAAACTAGTCGTGTACTCCACAAATCTGGCCTTTATGGAAAAGTGCCAAGAAGAAAGCCATTGTTGAAAGAAAGACATAAGAAGTTTGCAGTTTGCCACAAGCCATGTAGGGGACACAGCAAACGTGGAAGAAGGTGCTCTGGTCGAGATGAGACCAAAGTTGAACTTTTTGTCCTAAATGCAAAGCGTTATGTGTGGTGTAAAAGTAACACTGCTCATCACCCTGAACACACCATCCCCACATAGTGAAACATGGTGGTGGCAGCATCATGCTGTGGAGATGCTTTTCTTCAGCAGGGACAGGGAAGCTGCTCAGAGTTGATGGAAAGATGGATGGAGCTAAATACAGGACAATCCTGGAAGAAAACCTGCTGGAGGCTGCAAAAGACTTGAGACTGGGTATGAGATTTACCTTCCAGCACGACAATGACCCTAAACATACAGCCAGAACTACAATGCAATGGTTTGGATCAAATGATGTTCATGTGTTAGAATGGCCCAGTCAAAGTCCAGACCTAAATCCCATTGAGCACCTGTGACTTGAAAATTGCTGTTCACAGACGCTCCCCATCCAATCTGTCTGAGCTTGAGTTATTTTGTAAAGAAGAATGGGCAAAAATTTAAGTCTTTAGATGTGCAAAGCTGGTAGAGACATACCCCAAAAGACCTGCAGCTGTAATTGCAGTGAAAGGTGCCTCTACAAAGTATTGACGCAGGGGGGCTGAATACAAACGCACACCACACTTTTCAGATTTTTATTTACTTGAAATTTTGAAAACCATGTATCGTTTTCATTCCACTTCACAATTATGTGCTACTTTGTGTTGGTCTATTACATACAATCTCAATTTTGCAAGGCACTGTACATGAATCATATTGAAAAATATACAAAAATACATGTGTGTGAGGTATAATGTGTAGATGGACATATAATGCATATAATGTGTATATTGTTTATACTGTACATCAGTATGATGTCATAACTCTGCATTTGGGATTCTGAGTCTAATTTTAGTCCAGTTTCCCCAGAGTAAACGCATATGCTTCCATCTTAAAAAATGTTTTGATGAAGTGAAGTACAAACAAATGCGGATGTCAATGGTAAATAGACGCTCTTCAAAGCAACAAGCAAGGTAGTAAAGACCATAGTCCAGAGTAGCCTGGTAACTTTAACAGGGCAGTAATCACTCAAACTGTTCAGTTGACACCGTCATTGGAGTTCATTTCAAATGTGGCACTTCACACGAGAGCCTGAATTCAAGCTGCTTCACGAGGTGCTTATGATCACACACAGTTTAAAATAAACCTCATAAGCTCCCCTCCAGACTAAAGCACATAGGTCTGTCACGCACCTGATCGCAGCTGCTTGATTCGCCCATGGCTGAGAGCAGGTTCAACAGGCAGGAAGTCTTTAAACCAGGAGATCTCTGGATCAGGAATTCCACTGGCAGCACACAACATGGTTGCAGTTCGAGTTCTCTCCACCACCTTCAGCTGGGGGCCCATGTCAATGCTGGGAAAACCAAACGGCAGCAAGTCCTCTGCAGAACAGATGAAAGAGATGGAATGATTAGAAGGAATTCCGATGTCAGAGGCCAAGAGCAAACACCATCTTCAGCTTTAAAATGTGTCAACAGACCAATGCAATTTAGGTTGGAGCCACCTGAAGGACTTCCTAAAACTTGTGACGCAAAACTAGATGATATTTTCTTTCTTAGACACACAGTGTGAATTAATAAAGTGATCAGGATTCATTTTAATTTCATGTTAAATGTTTTTAAAAACAACCGATAAAGTTGAAATATTTACTGTTAAAAGTAAAAAAATAAAGATGCCAGCGTTTGATTAAAATCTATTTCAGTCTCTCTTCACATTAGCAGAACACTTACCACAGAGTTTAGCTGAAATGATACTGACACCCACCCACTTCTTGTGCACTGCTGTCTCTTTCAGTGGGCGCTGTTCATTTTTCTGCTTATAAATAAAACAGCATTTCCTCCACAGTACTGAACTCATCAGAGGTGAGTTCATCAATGGCCCGGCCGTTCAATGCTGTGTAATTATATACCTACATAATCACTGTCTGCGTTTACCCAACCTTCAATTACCCATTACACACCCCCATGTTTAGATTTGTTCCTTGATTGAATGAAGGAGCGGCTAAGATGTGGAGGTTATAGTAAACTGTAGCCAGGGGTGATCAGTTCCTGATGTTTCAGTATTTAACTGCCTGTCAAACTCCACACACAACACACACATATGATGTGAAACTGTTCATTTCCTATTAGATTGAAGTAAAGATTGAAGGTTTCAGAACAGAGCGACTGGCTAATCCTTCATGTGAATAAACAAAACACAACCAAAGTCTGATCCCGTCTGATCTCACACAACATCTGCTCTTCAAACTCACATAGACAATGTGATGCTGTCAACATCAAAACCGCCTCTGTTTACATCCAAACACATTCCTGATTCAAAAAACATTCATAGGATCTTTAAAACATCAGCACACATCTAAACATCCAACCTTTCCTTTAGCAACACAGAACTGTGGAAAGGATTTGCAAACAATAACTACATTTGATGTATTGTAATTGATGTACATGTAATTCCAAAAATATAAAGCTGCTTTTTCTTTGTTAGTCTAATGTCTGTTTTCTTGTTCATAATCATTTGACAGTTCAGCAGCTATCAGTCAGCCTGCAGAAGAACCTGACTATCATGTGATCAGGGTTTATAACCATAAACCATTCTTTAAAATGTGACATGAAACATCTTCAAATATTAGTAATATTAAATTATTGCAATATTAATCATGTTTTAACATTTTAAATATTAATACTATATCATTTAGATTTATAAATTGTCCAGTTATTCAAAAACAGAGTCTTGATTTTTTTATTTTAGTTAAAATTAAAAAGGACTATGAACACTAGAAGGTATGAGAAGGTCTTGGCAAGGGCCACGGTGACCCCTGAGGGCCCCAATCTGAGAGGTGTTGGTTCATTCAGTGCCATTGTGTGTTTACAGAGAGAAAATGATGCTTGCTATAAAATGACACCAGTGCTTGGAGCCAACAATGACAACGATAAACTGCTCATTCCCGTTCAAACACACACACACACAGCGAGAATGAAAAAGGGAAGGAGAGAAAGACTGAATAGAGGGAGAGAAAGACCGAATCCTGAGAGGATTATGAATAAAGACTAGAGAGAGAGAGTGAGAGAGACAGAGAGAGAATAAAGCCCAACATTACTCGATATCTCGATTAGTCTGCAGGCCTTCATCTTCAAAGATCTGCTGCTTTACTGCCAAACCAGAGAGTCGGCTTCAGTTAATCACACAACACACTCACATTCCACTATAATTATCCACAGGGAAATTGTAACTTACAAAACAACAATTTACTAAACAGGAAAAACATCCATTTGAGACTCTTTAGTGATTATCTATTGATGAAGAACCATCACAGTTCCTCTTCATCTGTCCTGATGCATTGCTAGCATTTGGCAGGAGTGGAGCAGGTGTCTGTCTGTCTTACAGGAACATTAATCTCTATCACCAGCCCAAACAAGAAGAAAATACAACAATAAAACAATTTACTTCATAGTAATTAATATACTATAAATGGTATTAATAATATTAGTTCTCATTATTATGAAATTATTTAATAAATATTTAAATTATTAATAGGCTATTACTGCATTAGACATTACATGTGAATTCTTTCAGAATTTCTGTAATTTGACATGTTCAGTCAAACAAGATCTTATTTTGGCAAAAGATCTTTGAGTTTCTGGGAGAAACTGTGGGGCTGGTGGCAGCTGCAGCCTAATTAAACCAGCATAATCATGTTTAGTAGATGGAGGTTGAGCAGTTAAAGTGACCCACTGGTGTGTGTGTGCGCGCGCATGTCCTCAGGGGCCGCTGGAAGACGCTTGCCACAGCTGACATCTGCTAACAGCAGATTAGGGCTCAGATGATCCACGTTTGGCTAAACCATCTAAACCATCATTTCTCACTCTCACAGCTGGTTATGATTAAACTGGGCAGAAGATCTGAGCTACACAGCTAAAGGTCAATGATCTATATGCACCTATAAATAAGGGACTGATAACAGGGTTTCCTCTGAAACATGATGAACACGTCACCATAGAGATAAAACACACACAAACACACACACACAGATTCATATATCACACATGCTTTTTCAAAAACACACACACATGACACAAGCTTCATGTTAAACCTTATATATTTACAATATGTAGATGAGAGATGCTTATATTTGCAGTTTGACAACATGTACACAAAATGTAAATGGGCACGGGGTTTGTTTCCATGGCAGCAGTGACAGATGGGGGGGTTTATTTGCCAAACATAAAGCTTCCCATCACTATATAGCACACACACACACACATTTGTTTTTATGCCTTATGGGGACTTTCCATAGACACAATGACTTTTATACTGTACAAACTGTATATTCTATCCCCCAACCCTTACCTCAGTGTAGCAGACATCAGTGTTCAGACGCTCATTCCCAGCATTCAGTGTTCGTCTCGCTAAATGCCCGGAAACTGTCAGTCCTCGTGTAATGACACCAATCATGTGTTTGTGGTGAACGTTGATGAATCACTACATAAACTCTGACTGCCAATGTTCCACATTTCATTACAAGACTAATAAATGTATTACCATTCTCATCAGCACTCAAAAAAACTCTGTGAACAACTGTGAGTGTACAGGCGGTCACGGCAGACCACAGACGCTTCCTTATAGCACAGAACAACATCTGAATTTATCTGTTTGGCTGGTAATGATGTTGATTAAATATAAACGTGTACTTTTATATAAAAAAAAATCAAATATGCTGACAGTATATGTGCTAAAGATGAGCTGCTTGCATCATTTCCCACCCGGTTCTCAACATATCCACCAAATCTGTCAGCCAGGGTTTGACAAATGATAGAAATACTGGGCCGATGGTTTGAGAAGTCGCAAGTCAAGTGTCTCTCTGCTCTGAATTACAGCTAGGTTATATGTGCAGGGCTGCCGGGCCTTTGTGATTCGGCCTGCAAATCCAAATGAACCTAACAACAGCCAAATGGCCAAGAGCACCAGCCAATAAAGCAACCCAGTGTGACATCTCCAAAACAAAGAGCAGTTCTGGCCTGCTGTTCTCTTTATCATTAGTTCATTCTCTAATGTTAAAATAATATAAATATTATCTGATGTGATTGGACCATATTGATGTCGTCATAGCTCACCTCTTATGATGGACAGCTGGGAAGTCACAGCGATTTCACCCTCCGTGTTTTTGGCAACACACTCGTAAACATTTTCATCACGCGGCGCTCTAAGTGGCTGGATACGTAGCACTGCCCCCGCCCCTTCATCAAACTCTATAGTCTGGACCAATGATAAAAGAGATTGCACAGATGTCAACCAATCACAGCTGAGTATCATCAGGTGTACAGATGAAGAACTACCAGATATAAATGTTGCTTTTGTGTGTGTAAAACAGTGTGCTGTTGTGTTTATATGTGAACATGCTGATATGTTCTGATATATTCACACCACACAACATAATAAATATTCCCTTGACGAGTTTTCTCCTTTTCCTATAACTCTATTCACTCCTACACACATTTCTGTCTGTTTCTCTCTTACAGCTGATGTACAGTAACTCAAGCTGCTGGCTGATTCACACCAATGGTGAGTCCTTTGACATGCAGAACTTCTCACCTCGATTCTCTGTGAATTCACTTTCTTGCCCTTTTTGTTCCAGAAGACTTGCGGCTTTGGGTCTCCTGTGGCCTGACACACGAAGGACACGACGCCTCCGGACACACCAATCTGATCTGTGGGGATCTTTGTAAATCTGGGAGCAGCTGGAACATGAAGGAGAAGAGTGATGATACCACCACAGACTGCAGTGCTGGCTACAGTCTACACAGACCAGGTCTCATCAGTGAGAGACAGTGTCTACATACACAGCACACTCAAAGCAACACTGACTCCAACAGAGAGGCCTGCCATTAGCATGTTGCTAATGACACAATACGGTTAAAAGCATATAGGTAGCACAAATATGCACTAAAACTAAAATAAGGTTCACTAAAATAAAACAAAACAGCTCTAGCCACAATAGTGACATGCAGTAGATATAGTGTAGTTAGTATAAATAGTCTTATTTAGCATTTACAGTATTTTTTAACGTTTAATGTATGTGTATTATTTCATGTTTAACATATATGTATATTTGTATATATGTACATCTCAAATGCAGAAATTTCAGGATTGCGATGATAGATTGGCCAGTACAGAATCAGAAATTAAAAAATCTGCCCAATAACAGAACAGCAAAGTGAGCCTGTCAGTGTTGCAAGCAGGACTCAACTGATTAGCCATTCAGTCCTTTACTGTCATCGCATAAACACGAGTGTGACTGTTCTCACAGCGATCCCCCTGATATGTGGGCTGTTGTCATAGATACTACTGCTCCGAGTGGATCATCGCTGAGGTGTCATGTTGCCATAGCAGCAGGTTAACTGATTCCCAGAACCCACCCACAGAGACACATACACCCAATACATCTGCAGGTGAAGACTGTGTGTGTTTGTGGTTGAAACGCAACAAACAATCATTCTACATTTTAAAAATATTTCATCATCAGGACACAAATGGATTGATTTTAGCTTTATGAGTGTTGACACACAAACAAATTTTCATCCTAATTCTGAGACAACACAAATGCATACATACAATACAGCACAAATACATAGTTCTACTTTCAGGTTTCTCCTGTAGCTCTAACCTTAACCCTGCCCAGCAACCTCCTCATCGAATACACCAGTAAACATTACCAAACACTCACTGGACATCCTGTGTTAACTTTACATCAACATTCAACATCAAAAAAACTCCAGCATTCGTTTTTCTGTTCAAATGATTTACTGTGCTAAAACAGAACCAACCTCTGCTTTGTTTCCATGACAACATCCCATCACTAAAGAACATTGTTACCATACCAACAGCAGTGTGTTAAGAGAGCATAGGGACCTACACAATGCATCTCCAGAGTTCTGCAGGGAGATGTAGATGAGGAGCAGTACGGATAGAACCGGACCTCTGCTGACCTGGAGCTCCATGACACAGAGTTGCCTTCAGTAACGTCCAGACACACTGCAGAGAAACACATAAAAAGATGATGAACAAAACCTGAGAAACACGGTTAATGCAGAAAGAAAGAGAACTACCAGCAATAACCAGTGTTGACTAGTGAGCTAAACTCACCATTAAACTCAACATTAATATTGTCTGACTGGTGTTAAATGTCCACATCAACACACATCTGAACATTTTCTCCTATTTAACAGCTGATTTATTTGGCTATGATACCTCTGACATTTACAGTATATAGTTGCATTTTATTATTTGCATTGAACATTTTTTTTGCTTTCCACGGACCAATCAGATCAAACCTGAGACTCCAGAGTAGAAAAATCAAAGTCAACACATACTCAGACATGAACATCATTTAAAACAAAAGATGAAACCCCTAAACAATGTTATGTGAGGAACAAAAGCTGCAGTCTGGATTATTACGGGCCATTATATATAGTATCAGCAGTTATGGGTTATAATAAACAGATGCTGGTTAAGTGCTGCTCGTGTTTGCTGGACTTTCCAGGCATTGTGTGTTGTAGTCCCTAGGCTGCTGAATGCAGTTCAGACTGCTGAGGGGGGTTCACCCACAGTCTATTTCACTTGATCAAGGACAGGTGGCCCCTTTTAATGGAGAACTCAAGCAGGTGTATAATATCTTACTGTATATAGCTTAGGTTATACTATCTCTGCTTCATGTACCTCACTAGGCCTACTGTCCTAATTATAACCATTTCACCTCTCTCTGCACCTTTCAGAGGTCAACTCCACCTGCTGTGAACTCCCACGGCCCTGTCTGCTGCGCTGAGACCTACTCAGTGAACTCTCTGTATTCTTATCAGAATATGACACCCCCCGCAGATTATTACAGCTGAGAAAATGATGACCAGGCTGGGACCACAATCATTAGGGTAAAGGATGATGATTCCATTTAAATGAAGGGCTTCAGCATTTAAAATGACATTAGACTCATACAGGAGTATAAATAAATTCTCTTTAAAAGGCAACGACTCTCTCAAGAAGGTGATGGCTTCTCCCGACTCTTCTCTTGCAAAAAGTTTCTCGTTCAGCATCAGTTTTTCTTTTGGTTTCTTTGCTTAAATGTAAAGTAACATTCTTCATGATCCAACTGCAACTGAAACTGAAATGTGCAATCTTAGAATAAACAATGTTACTGTCCATCGCAGTCTGTTCCAGTCTGGTCCTGCTAGTCCAAAGCCCAACCGGAACAACTATTGGAGTCATTTTGTGTATGTGTTACTTTCATTTGTGTCAAAACCATTTCCTATTTGTGTATTTATAACCACAAGTCGAGTCAATGCTGTTTATTTGTGTTAATCCTGACGATCCTACGGTACCGACTCGCATCCCAGCCTGCCTGCCGGACATATCGTGTTGAATGAAGGACCATCACCTTCAACTCAACAGAAATGCTTATGGTCC
>JAZGTJ010019381.1:0-10932 GCA_036877575.1 Botia almorhae | reverse complement strand
TACCCTCTCAGGAACCCCTAAATCTCCCATCAGCGCTTGGATTGCCTGCTCTTCCTCATCTTCTGAGCTTGACCCGTGATAGAACTCTCTTCCAGTGGTGTCTGCTGTGATACAGTGACTCTTTGCCTTATTGCTTAGTTCTTGGAAGCCCTTCCAGCTTTGTAGCATCTGAACGGATGCTGAAGTGTGCAAATCTGTCAGCCGTTGCCTCAATTGCTCAGTGTCTTCTACTCTTACTAATTCCTGTAGAGATTGCAGCATGAGCATAGCCTCAGAATAGCTTAGGCTGCTCTCAGTCTGACAGTGTAAGTGCTTTAAGCCGTCCTTTAAAGTCATGATGGAAAGGAAAGCTAGAAGTATTCTGGAGGAGGAGCCGAATGCAGATGCCAGGTGTGAGGAAAAATCAGCCATTCCTCTGGAATTCTTCAGACATGATGTTTGCGTGATCTCGCGAAGGGACTGAAGGGAATAGCACAGTCGATCAAGCACTGGCTTCATATCTGGTCTAACAGCCATTTTAACTGTGTATAATTTTTCTGCGTGCAGTTCTGTCTGTTCTGATGGAGGCTTTGTTTGAATATCATGTGATTTCTTGATTGTTATACAATTCTCTGTGTCATGCGAGACCTTCATCTTTAGCTTAGAAATTTGTTGATTTTCTCTCATATTTGTTGTGTTATTATTTACTTGTGTTTTATCCTGTGTGGTGTTTTTAATCTGTGATGGATGCATGAGGGTCCCGTTCTTATCGAAAGGTTCTTCTGTTGATCGGGGTGTGTTCTCAACAGATTGATTGTTGAACAGTGATGCTTTTACCATTGTGTTATTTTTAGGTATGGTTTCAAAGGAAGGTTGGCTAGGCAGTGGAGGGCCTTGCAAAGTATTTGTTGATAATGGTGTCTCGTTGTCTGCTTTTTTCGAGGAGTTTCCTGTTGCAGAGATGTCGGGTTCGAATGTTGACCTTAAGGGGTGAGACGACTCTTTTAAAGACAGTTTTCTAGGCAGTGGTGTCAATTCATGACTTGACCGTGTCCCTAATGTAGTACATCTTGGCAAATGTTCATTATAAGAGGAACTCTGTGATGTGGCATTTATAAAAGAACAGCTTTTTGATACTGTGGTTGCCATAACAGTGTCTGGATCCAAGATTAAATCCTCCCCATGTCCATCTTTTCTGTCCTCTACAGTGTCAATAACTTCTGTACCAGGTAACGGTTCCCTGCCATTTTCAGAGGTTGTTTTTTGTGGTTTGGTTGTGGTTAACAGTTCTTCATCATGATGAGGAGTTAGTTCTGGTTGACTCTTCTGTAGCCAGAGTTCAATATAGTCTTTCTTCAGAGAGGATGAGGAATGCAGTGTGGGCAAAGACAAACTTTGACAGTTCTCTTGAGTTTGCCCCTGAGAACCGTTCTCCTCATGCATTGAGGTTTGGCGTGTTAGCAGACCTTTGCCGAGTGATGCTGGAAACAAGTTTGTCTTTGGTAAGCCATCACTAGGGCTTTCTTTAAGGTTTGGATCTTCTGCATTCAGTGAAACACTGCTATCTATCTCTTTTCTTCCAGGATTCGAAGCCACATTTTTGCCTCCAACGTTATTTCTCAGTTTAAGTAGCTTTTGAACAGCTTTGGTTCTGAAATGCTCTTTAAGTTTCATGGCTTCTGTCTGGCTGATTAGATCAGCTCTTATTTTCCTGATTTCTTTTAGAATGTCTGCTTTACTGTCCTTTTGTTTTCTTTCAGGTTTAGCAGTATTAAACAAGTAATTCTTTTTAACTATAACTCTCACTGGCTTCCTGGACTTTGTGATCGCACCAGGAGTTGGAATTCTTCTAGAAGCGGTTTGCGATACGCTAGCAGGTGTAAAGTGACGTACTGACTCCTTGGCCCTTTTTGTTGAGGCAGTGTTTGCTTTGTAAGTGGAAGTAGGGGGTTTATGGGTTTGGGAGAGCTCTTTTTCAGTTAACTGGTGTTTGTAGGTTGAAGGTGTTTCAAGTTTCATATCCGCACTAGAGGAATGAATTGTTTTATCTGAGGTTGCTGGGAAAACACTGTCAAAAGATGCTGAACGACAATGGGGTAAACCATCAGGGGATGTGCCAAAGCCTTGAAAACCAAGTTGCGTGTTTCCAGAGAAGTTCTCCTGACAAGTCTGCATTTCATAGACGTGTAACACTGTCTCGCGCACCTCCTTCCCATTTTCTTGCAGCTGGAGATGCTCTGAAGCTCGGTAGCTGCTGGACTGTAACCGGGTGGTGGTAATCGTTTCAGAGGGTGGGTTTCCTCTTGGCTTGGGTACTGGGCGGCTACAATGTACCACACGATATTTCTGTGTGATATCTCCATTGTCCAACTGTTCCTTGTATAAGTAGGAACTGTTCTCTTGAATTTCTGTTTCACTAACAGTCCTGATGCTCTCTGTAGAAGCTTGTGTTTGTTGTACCATGTGCAGTTCTGGAATTTGTGTTAGGGGAGACGAGGGCTTCTCTTGCTCGATGCTTGCTACACATCTATTGATCTCACTATGTTCAGATGCTTCGTGGTCTTTCTCCGAGTTTCTGCTGTCTTCAGGGTGACTCTCGCTGACTTCTACGGTCACAGGATCATTGAGCGCGGGCAAGTTTTCAGAAACGTGAGCATCGAGATCAGGACTGGAATCAGAAACCGCTTTAATCTGATTGGCCACACTGGAACGACTCACTGTGGTGGTCCAATGTATAGTTTCCTCCTCTTTAATGGTGAGGCGTACCTTCATTTCTACAGTCATGCTTCCATCCTGATTGACACGGAAGGATTTCTCTATGTCGTCCTCCGAGGGCACGTGCATGTCACCTTCTCCCTCACCATCCATACAGGTGATGGTATCTGTCTCAGAAACTGATTCAAGAGGATGCCCGGACTCTAGTTCCAAAGAGCCAGCTGGATTACTTGGAAAGTCACACGTACTCCCTGCAATACTGTTGTGTATCTGCTCCACAAAGTAGCGCTCGGAGGACGGGGAGAAGGGGCGGGATTTGGTACCGCTTGACTTCTTTTTCCCTGTAGGATGTTGGAGATTTCACAGATGTCAACAGATGTAAAGGTTGAACAAGACCAGATGTTGTTTGGCCAGGTCAGGACAGCAGTAAAGCGTTGAAAGGAAGCAAAGAAAAATACATACACACAGATTAGAGAGAGAATACATGCCATAATCCATACTGAAGTATGTAGGTCACTGTAGGTATTATAGCAGATGTGTGTCTCAGCACTTGCCTCAAGACAGTCTAAGCAATAGATTAGCTTGAGCTTCAGTGCTGCATCTAAGACAACCCAGCTAACAATTTTAGGTTGTTAAATCATTAAAAATGTTATTTTGAATGTTCTAGGAACGTTCAAAACCTCCAGTTTTTAGATGTTGTGTTAACGTTATATTGCTTGATTTATAAGAATGTTATTCTAACTTCTGTTAGATTAAATTGTGTAACATGTAGAATAACAAATGTTATGATATGAATAATATGTAACGTTAAAAAACATTCCACTAATGTTACTTTAAGAACATTTTTAAAACTTTGAGAGAACTTTTAGATACACAACTTTTTAGTTCTTTAAGTGAGGCACTTAATGAAAATTCGTAACTAATGTCCTTGATTCGGATTGGAAGTGTATTGATATTAAATACCCGAAAGGCTGATTGGTTTATCATAGTTTCAGTTGACCTCTGTACTGAAATGTAAATGGATTCAACTTGCTTTTTATTGGATGCAGTCTTCCAGTTCTTTTGGCTGGTAGCCATGTTGGTGGAGATGTCCTCTGAACATCATAGTTTCTTTTTCTGAAGTGCTCTCGGCCAGCAGCCACTACAACTCCAGAACTCAGGATCAATGCAGGAAGCCCATCCACCTTTAACAGCATAAAAACAGCGTTTATTTATCTTGTCAACAATCATCTAAAGTCATTTTCTACAGAGCAGAGAACAGTTATAGAGTAGTTAGAGCTTACAGTGCACTTCATAATTGCAAGTTTAGGATTTTAAAAGTCATGTAGACTGGAGGTAGCAATTGACTTCAGTGTTTTGACATCATTTAAAGTGAAAATGAAAAATGAAGGGTGTGGTTTGCTTTTTTCTATTGGGAATTGATTGGATCTAGAAAAGCTGGTGTTGTAAAGCTCGCAGCAGACAGATATGGGAGGGGTGTGGTTAATGGCTCTGGCTCCACCCAAGCCAACACACTGACATCATCAGAGAAGGTGAAAATTTTCAGATTTTGATCAAAGATTACAAGGGCACTTAAATAAAAAAAAGATGTGTACCGATTAATTCAATTATAATAAACACTGCAATATTCCATAATGAAATAATCATGTTTTAATATTATGATAGCTTTAAGTTACTGTTATAAATGATGATAAATTATGTAATATATAAAAAAAGTAAAATTGTTAACACGGCAATATGGTTAACATCAAGTTAACCAATTGTTACAGGATAAATGCATTGTGCATTTTAACAGAGCTTTGCTTTTATTTTTAAATAGGAAGATTGCAGATTCAGTATTGTGTTTGTCCAACAGAGCACACGGTATGTTGTGCGTTTGGAGGTAAATGGCGTGTCTGTGAATCCCTTGCTCACAGTGCAGTGTAATAGGATGAGATAGTAAAGAGGCTTAGTGCCTCTGGGTAGATGGTCTTCTTCAATCTGTGAATGCTGTTAATGCTCACTGGAACAATGGGTCAATCTGATCATACTGGAAACACAGAAACTTGGTCCATCAAGTTTGTGGTTTACATAGGCAGCTACCGTCTAAGGTTGATTTGAAGTGCCCTAATATAGGCAGCAACTCTGTTATTGGTCCCTCAAGAGCTTTGCAACATAGTTTTATATTAGCACTTTCTGCTCAACTACACGGAACTCAACTATACACAAATGTACATACTGTAGCCTACTGAAATCATTGAGAGAAATTGTTTTAATGATTTTTTGTATTCGGTTGAACTGTTTTGTGTAAGTGTAGAGCGAGATACCGAACTGATTTCTATGATATTGATTAGATGAGCCGGGATTTCTGACAAACCATGAACCGTTAACTGGACTTTCTCTTCCTGTTTCAACTTTGTCAATACATAAAGTACTTAAAAAGTGTGGGAAAGTGTGTGCATTTCTACTGTTGACTGTTTGCAAAAAATACTTTATTTTTGCGATGACATGATGCTGGTTAGGATGTGAGTAGGAATTACCTGCTGCACTTTTAAGCCTTTTGTTGTGATAATTAACAAGTTGTGATTATTTAACAAGATAACAAAAATGAAACATTTCAGGGTCCTCACCCTTCTTCCATCAAGTGTGTGTAACTTGAGCACAGGGAAGTTCATGACCTCTGACATGTGTTCCAGCAGAGCTTCAAACGAGTGTGTCGTTCTTTTCTGCAGCATGAGCGTGTGCTTCACCTCCGGCTGTCCGTTCCGAAACACCACCAGACGTTTTGGCGCGTGCAGTAAGGCGGCGTGCTCGTTTCGCCTGGCGCTGCGGGTTCCACGCGGAGCCGGGCTGCGCATCTGCCAGGCCGAGCGGTGGGCGCTAAGTGGCCGGGCGTGATACCATGGGGGCAGTTTCCGGCGAGCTCGCTCCAGGTCCACGGGTTTGACCGTTCGGCGGTCTGAGCATATGTACGAATGGCCGTGATGTAACTGGTCAAGGGACCGAACCGTTGTATGACCGTGGGGAGTGGTGATAGTGCGGACACCAAACGGCAGAGGTACACGCTTGGACAGGTTGTCCAGCAGGGCCTCAAAGGTCTTAAAGGTCCGGCTGTTGACCACCACGGGTAGACCACTGAACTGCGCATCACCACTTTTAAAGAAGCACACATGTTTGGAGGCGATGGGTTCACTGATGTAGGGCTGGCGTGATGTCATCTGGGTGTGACCGCTGGCAGTTGACTGGGCCTGTGGAACTGCCTTCTTCAGCACTGGAGCTTCACTCATGATCACACATTAACTGAAGTCGACAGGAACAAAACATTATTGATTAGACACCGTGGATACCATCAAAAAATGTAAATAATAACCCCCAAAACTGTCATTATTTGCTCACCTTCATGTGCTGACTGAATGTGCCAAGTATATGAAGTGTAGAGTGATATTTTAGAGCTACAGTGATGAAGATTTTCAGTGAAAAATATCTAACATTTTGGTCTGGTCCTCTTTTACGAGATTTGTAACAAGTCTTAAAGGCTATTGTTATACATACTATTTATATACATTATGAATCTTCTGACAATTTTTACCTTCTGTGTTGTATGGAAAATAACAGCATACAGATCTGGAGTGACATTATAGTAAATAAATAATGACAGAAGATTCATTTTTGGGTGGACTGTACCGTCAACAAGCTACGTACATTTACAACATAGCTGTTGTAGAATTGTGCATGCTTAAAAAAAAATTTAAATGTTGTAAATATCCCAATAGAAAAGACTTTTTAGCCCAGTATAAATTTATATGTTGGCCCAGGCTTGTTTGTACTGGTTAGTGCTGGTCTTCCTTGTTAAGCTAGTTAAACAACCTGGAAGGGACACTTTTTAAAACGTTGTTGAAAAGTTGAAAAGTTGTTTCGGTGTGTTACTGCGTGTCACTGACAGGTGTTGTTTACTGTCTAACAGACCTGGATTAAACCAGCTCTAGAACTGCTCACAATCAGTGAAGCTCAGACAGTATGCAGTATTTCTCAATAGCTTTCCTTAATAATTCTGTCCCAATAATGACAGTTAAACACAAAACTCTATAAATGTTTTGAATTGTTTTGTAGAAGACACGTTTTTTCAGGAACAGCAAAATTACTTTATATCATTTTGATAGTCCGACATGTGGATATGTGTTAAAAGATCAATCTTTAGTTTACTATAGAAAAATGATAGATGTTTTTTTATTATACACCAAAATTAGACGACATTGTTTTTAGTATTATTTTTTAAATGAATGTCTCTTAGTGCCGTTTGTGACTTTACCTGAGAACAACTAGCCAGAAACAACACGCTAATTAAAATCATTAAAAAACATCTTTAAATCGCACACTTCACATACAGTCAGAAGATATTTCAAAGCACTCACCGGGTTTATCATTTGGAGCAAGATGAAGGTTTTTTGATAACATTTTGTCTTGCGCCGTCACTGCTGTAGGTAGCGCGGCAGAGCTCCGCACAGGAGACTAGAAGTTATTTTGGGCAGCTGCTTTAGTCGTAATTTGCTTAATCTTTGCTCACTGGTAATCTCACCAACCAGGGAGAGCATTACACACTGCACAGCCTTGAACTGAACGTTATCTAGCTGTTGATCTATTTGAGCGATCAGAAGTCTGTTTTAGCACTGTCACACTGGCCCAACTCTATTTGTGATTCAGTCCTGGGTGACTGTATCTGTGTTATATAAGCATAAGAAAATGAAGGACTGGGACCACACGACAAGAGATGATTTAAGAGATGTAACATATAATGGAGACTGGCGTAAACAAATTGTTAATATACGACAATGTTGTACGAGACTATACTAAGAATACAACATTGTTTTTCTTAATTGGTGCTATTTAGGTTACTGCTAAACTTTTTTATTTTATTTTTAGAATTTAAAGGATATTCTCACCCCAGGCCTAAAGCAGCAGGGTTGTGATCATTTTGGGCATTAAATTTGGCAAATGTTCCAAAGCTAAACGAAGATGAAGATAATTTATATTAGGAGTTTGTCTGCATGATTCACATCCTGTGATTTTGTTGTTCGTTATGTGATGATTAAGATGCAAAGGGCTTTGTTTACTACAAACAGACCGGATAGCATGAAAACACATATTAGATCAGATATTATGATGGTGTTGTTTTTGCCTCTTGTTCTGTCTTCTAGGTTTTGTTCACACTAAAATCTATCAAATTGTACAAGGTTAATGTGTCTGTCTTTAGGTGTGCTTTTATATCTCAGTTTGATTGAATATACTCACTTTTGTCAGCAACAAAACAATGTGTTTGTTGAAAAACACTGTTTTGATTGTTTTAGACGAACACAAACGGAACAATTTTGCAGTGTCATTGTGATCATCTTTAAATATGTCCATCACAAAATAAAACTAATGATCTAAAATCAGACATCACGGAAAATGAGTTTTCCAACTGGCGGTAACATTTTACACTGACATATAGATACTGTATTGATCCTATGGGGTCAGATGCTGCATCGTGTGTGTGCATGTGCGTGTGAATCTATATAATAAGCTCATATGACATGTCATCATGTGATTTGTCTCAAGTGACACAATCATACTTAATTTAACAGTCTTTAATCTCAATAGTTTCCAGCAGCGACTCACTTATTGTTTAATCGCTATGGAATCTTCCCTCGGCCCTGCAGCCACATGTAGCTCATGCTCGTCGCTGAACGCCGAGACATCTGCCCGGAATGCGCGTCTCTATATTTAACCCTTTGCTGCGGCCTAGGCGCCGGTCTCAGATCCCTGAGCACGCTCCTGCTGGGAAACTATCCAAGACATGTTTGGGATAAACAGAGGATTTGTTTGATATGTCTGTGCTGGAGCCTGAAACATGGACACACAAATACACACGCGTGGATCACACAAACGTCCTTTGCTTTCTGTCATACATGTGCTGTTTTTGTCTCTTTCTGATTGGTAAACACACCCGGGAGCTGTGAGCTGACCCGAGCGATTGAATATTTAAGCAAAACTTTAAATCAACACGCATGAAATATGGAAGGGAGAGTTCCGGTTTCTCCTCGGAGTGTTTGAGGGAGGAAAACAGAGGTTCCTGACAGGAACTGGATCCCTGCTGCTCTGGGTCTTGACTCGCTTTTCCACTCAAATTCTCGACTGGTCTGATCCGCTATCTTAAACCAGGCCAACACACAAATCTGTCAGGGTCAGATTCACTCCGTGACACACACACACATGCACACACTTTGATAGTCAGAACAGAGCACATCTTTCAGTATAACTGTAAAAACTAAGATTAGCACACATACTATATATAAACAGCAATAAACAGATCGAGTTAGTTGGTTACAAGGTAATGACTTGTAGACTATGAAATGTAAAGAAAAATCAAACGCAGTCATCGCAGTCAGTAACTCGCGTGTACACATTTTAATTTTGACTGCAGAGAATAATAACAATTCGGTACCTTAAAAAGGGTCGACATGCAAACTCACCAAAGTTGGTTGTGATTTTTTTTTAACTTAACGCCCTTTTAAAATGAGTTTTTAAAGCACAAGAGCGCCCCCTCATGGCAATGTTTACATAAATTTGTGATGTAAAACGGACTGTAGACGTTCAGTTTACAGTAATACCACATTATTCTGTTGGCATATAGTACTTTTAAAAAGCCTTAGCAGGTTAGATGCTTCCAATATAAATAATTTAATCATTTAAAATGTTTGTGTCAGTAGGAATTATCATCTTCAAGAGATATTTATGTCCAAATCGTATAAATCTTGAAGTTATTTTTCATCTTTGAAGCATCTAATGTCAGGTGGTCAGTACTGTATCTTTGTGTGTAGATCAATAAAGAGTCATATTCATCTCTAAATACTTCTGTTTTTAACAGTTCTGCCAGTGTGGTGTTTGTGTTTATTTATCAAATAGCTGTTGCGCAAATATGAAGATATCGGCACCCCAGTTCGGATAGAATTCTTCTGTTTTTCGAACGCAGATGTAGTGCTACGGTACGCTCTCATTCAGCACTGTTATGTGGAAAACTGAAGTGTGTTTTTACACTCGTCTGTCTGTTCCTGTTCTTCTCAGGTGAAAATGTGGAACTTGTAGAATAAACAGGAACATGGATGTGAACTTTCAGTCACACACACACACACCTCACAGACACACTTACACACAGGAACAGACAGCAAAAGGTGTGTGACCTGTATCAAGATGGCCTTTATTTAGTTATTTTGATGTATTTTTATTTTGGAGGAAATCCTGCTGTCTTTCCCAGACGAGTGGAAGTGCTGTGAGTTTCAGAGAGCTACTGTTTCCTGAACGAGCCAGCGAGTTCCCAGAGAATCTTTATCTGAGTCTGTGGGACAAATATCTGCTTACTATAGAATTATACACCGATGTTCCCTGAAGTCTCTAGAAATCTCCAAATTATATGTTGAGTCTGATTATGTATGTTGAGTCTATAAATGAGTCTTCTGAAAATATTTAAAACAGTTTAAAAAAATACTTATATATTTTTAGAATATATTATGAGAGAGAGAAAAAAATCGCATGAAGAAAATAAGCCCTATATTTAATAATTTTTATAAATTAAATTAAGAGTATTAATAATAGTAATTTGTGATTGTGATTTCTTTTTTTTGACAACTAAACACTTGAATTTCCATTACTGTAATGTATCTGCATGTTTTCCTTTTGAATTCTTATTTGTAGTTCTGTTATTTAAATGAATATATAGTCTCATCTCTGTAATACAGTGATGTTCTGCTCTTATAGGGTAAAACAAGTACAGTAGTTCCAAAGTTTTATGATTGTTATAGCTAAATACTTATTTCTTTTAAATTTGTGGTGAAATATGAGTTACGTTCCTGACAGATTGCATGAGATAAACCAGAATAGTGTTGGCTCTCTTTGTAATGTAACAAGATCGAAGATAAACTCAAATGACTTGACTTATGTTTCCCGTAAGATCAGGTTAAACAATTTTCCCTTTTCTCCGTTCAGTCAACCACATGAAAACCAGTGAACTGTAGTAAGGTACATTTGGAAACTTGACTGAAGCATGAGGAGTCTGTATGTGTGGGATATATTTACACTCCTAGGGGTCAAATCAGCGAAAAATAGCACATTGTGTCATGGCGTGAAGCTACTATCTAGCGTGAATCTATTTTTAGTAGCAGCACAACTGGACTGGGTTTGGGAAAGCCATGCCTATGAAAGTGATAAGGCCAGGGAGGAGACGCA
>JAZGTJ010019380.1:0-10932 GCA_036877575.1 Botia almorhae | reverse complement strand
GATCAAAATATCATAGAGACTTGGGCCAATAAGTAACCATCTAGAAACACCCCAGAACACCCTACAAACTGCATAGCAACATGCTATAAACCACTCACTCAGGTCACCTTATCAACTGCATAGCAACACCCTTGCAAGCACCCAGAAAACCCTAGTGTCACCGCAGTGAGTTTTGCACAGGCAAGCACTCCTTACATCTAACTTTATCATTCTTCCTCTAAATGTTGACATTTAAACACTATCATTTTGTTCTCTAAACAGGTTGCTATGCCAAAAGCTTTGGCCCAAAAGGTTTTGGATACGGTCAAGGGGCTGGTGCACTGTCACACACTCAATAAATCAGCAAAACATAATACCCTACATTCCATAACCACAAGCATCTGCACAAGCACGTGTACAAACACCTGCTCGTGCACAGGTGTAAACGACTGCATGTCAATGTCTTCAAACAGGAAACTGGTCAGTCTTAAAGGAAATCAAACTCCAAATACATCTCTCTTAATCACAAACAAGATGACACATTTCACATTTCAAAAACGTCATTTCATTGTCCCAAACCTTTAAACATCTCTTCTTAACTCTAGAACATTACCAAACACTTGGAAGAATGTCAACTATGTAAACAAAGCATGGGATTAACTTTTAATGAACTCACCTAAAATGATCACTTTACATTGCACAGATTTAGTGGAATTTGAGCTGTGCTTTCTCTGCTTAGATGTATTGTCTGCTCTGTATAATGAATGGACATACCACATGCTTGTATGAGCTTAATCACTAGAAAGAATGTTCCCTTTAGCTCCGTTCAACGCATGAAAGATTCACAAGCATTCCTTGGCTAAAGGTGCACCAAGTTAATCGTTTGTATTACAGTGTCAAAGAAAAAATGGCATACCTGCATTGATGACTGTACTTTAATAAGGAGATCAAATATAATTTAAAATATTTTTGGTGTCTTTTTTATTTGTGTCCTTTGCATCATTGATAAACTGAATTCTTAAAAGAGTTTATGGTTGATGAATGTTAAATATTAAAATTTGATATACTTTGTGCATGTGATATATTAAAAGGTTAGTTCTAGTTCTGTATATAACTTCTTACACATTTTTCTTAATGTAATTTGACAAATGTGTTTTCTTAGGACTGATTTTAAAGGGCATTTCTCTACAATCTTAAAACTAAAGGTTATTTGGGCTATTTTGGGTTATTGGGCTGTAAAGTTCCATAAAACATCGACAGAAACTTTCTGTTGCACCAAAGGTTGTTTGTGGTAGAAAAAGATTCTACAGACTATAAAAAGTTAGTAATCAAATTATTATTTTAAGAACCTTTTTGTGGGTTTTTTTTGAGGAACCACAAAAGGTTCTGTGGCATTGCTCTAAAGTACCCTTTTACGCACCTTTATTTTTAAACGCGTATATTAAAACCAGTGACCTGAAAGTTAAGCTAGTTATTTCTTTGAAAACTTCAGCTATTATTGATATCATCTAAAGAATATATGCTTTTGTCTGACAACATCTGGAAAACATTCTAACCAGTCATTTTATGAACAAATTCAAATTATGTACTGCTAGTTTAAATATTTATTTCAGCATGCAGTGGTCATGCAGATGCTGACTAGTTTTTAGTGATTTCTTTAGTTATTGTTTTGTAAATGCTATCATTGGTTTATCAATAGTATCTTCTGCCTGTGATGCATGCCAACAGAATGCAACTGAATTCCACTCACATTATCTTTATGACATGCAACAAGTTCATGACCTAACAATCCTACCAGGTCAGAAATAAACTGTGAATCGCAGTCTTTTTCAGTTTCACTGTGACTGAAAGATACACACTCTGATGCTTATGGTCTGTCATTTCACTTCCCTTTGGAAAGTCCCTAATAAACACTACATTTTATTATTGGTAAAGAACATTGAACACTGCTCCACAGACTATAGAACCTATAAAAACATATTTCTCCTGCTGTGTCAGTTCAATACATTTGGAATAAATTTTATTAACTTTTAGTTGTGTCACCCAAAATGAGTGTACTTGGATAACTACTGAGAAGCAACTGAGTTACCTTGGCAACTGACCAAGGACCAATTGTGACTCGCCACATCACTAGAGGTCTTCCATCAGGATTGTTGAGTATATACCCTGATGATCTGTGATCAAGGGAAATGCTGGCACAGCCCATTGGTGGAAAATCACCTAAAGACACTAGAACATTTACTCAAATATAAAGTGGAGGTTATAATATATAGCAACATACATTATATGGCAAATTATAAATATATAAATTATAATATAAAGCAATACTTGCTGCATTTTCCCACTGTAGATAAGAGCAGCTGAAAAGGGTTAAAATAAGGCCCTGAAATTTGTACTTGTCACCTTAGATTTTGAACTGTAAACTAACAGTAAAGTTCAGGGAGTTCTTGTAATGGCTGAGGCTGCACTGCAGGCAGAGTGGGAGTCGTGGTGTTCATGTTATAAGCTGTCTGCATGTGATGATTGTAGAATACACGGAGGGAAGAAAAGTGCTTCCTGCCAAATCTTGCATTAACATGTACCTCCTACACACATTCCCTCCATGTAAAACCAGCCCAAAACAATATTTTCAAATGAGCAGTCAAGCAATAATACAAGTTTGTTTCATAGCATACATCAATTGCTATACTGTATATTATGTTAAAGTTGTAAATGTGCATTAACGATTAACAACGTGTGGCATTTTACAGAATATACAGCTTCATGATATGTTTATACATAAAAGTTTAAATAAGAAATGAATGACAATTGTTCCACTGAGAGACTAGGACAATTTTTTATATTTGTTGCGCGAAACTCTTTAAACAAAATGGTATAGGACTTTCGAGTTTGGTTTCACAGGTTAAATAGTATAAATGTCTCTCTCTAGTGGACAGAATGCAAAATGTGGTCCCACAATGTGTCAGCTATGAAAAGCGCGCTTACCTCCCACCAGCAGTTGCTTTCAAAGATGTTCATCATTCCATTTCTGTTGCATCAATAAGGTTCACAATATCTGACTAGTTTTGCTTCCTGCAGTTCTGAAGAGGAAGAGATGCAACATCAAGACTCTTCTGTGGATCAATGAAACAAGATACTTCCTTTAGTTCTGTAAATATATAGATTTACTTTAATTTCATTAGTCAAGACAAAACACAAATAAGTGAAAAGTGACAAAGTTAAAACATGTCATTGAAAATATAAAAAAATCTTAAGTGTGACTCTGCCAACTGCCCACAACTCTTCAAAGACCTTCAGGTATAATAGTACACTATTTAAACTGTTAATGTTTGTTAATGTCAGGAATTGCAGTTACATTTAGTCTGTTAAAATTTTGTGGAGAATTTGGCCTCAATTAGATTCGAAATCACAGAGGATAAACTATTTTAGATAAATGAGGGTTCATCTTTCCCTAGCATTTGATATCGTTATTGCATAAAATTTCGCTAATGCATAATTTTAGTTATTTTATACGTACTTATTTTAGTATTTTGCATTTTAATAATTTAATGATGTATTACTTGACAGTTCAAGCAGGGAATTTACATGGGGAACTAAAGCAGTTTTCAAATCCAAAAACTTTTACTTTCATTTGATAGGGAATTTTATCTTTCAGAAAATTGTAACGTTTGGGGGAAAAAAGATCTAAAGTGAATGTTTTGTGCTAAAAGGGATTAATTTAATCAGTTTAATAGAATCAAACTGATAGAATTCCAGTATCTTTATTATTATAATATATATTATATTATTCCAGTGTGAATCATAGGATTTCAAAAACAGAACGTGCAGTAAAACGGACAGCAGCCAAACCTTATCTTTCTCTGTAAACGGTTACACTAAAATAAAACAAATATAATTTTACCCAAAAATATTCAGATATAGGAAATGTCAGAAGACGAACGGATGCACACGCTTATATCAGACCGCAGCATTCCAGCGTGCTCATAAAGTAGGGCTAATCCCCGTGACGTCACGTGGGGTGGGAGTGGGAGTCCTTCAGAAACACGAGAGGAGTCGCTTTCAGAGGAGCAAGTACCAACATGTCCAGCTTACGGCACTTCCAAGGCGATTGTAGCAATATATAAAAGTAGGAAATTGATCTTTAACCGCAGAGGTGCTTGTCTGCCGGCATTGTATCGACGCTGTATAATAAACAAGAACCTGTTCCTTAGTGGAAAGACTTGCAGTGGAAACGTTTAGAGTTTAAAAACGGCACAAATGAAACCTTTTTATATTCATTAGGCGCACCGCGGTTACGCGCGTCTGCGTAAAATCTTCGTTAACGCTACGCGAAAGCTACGCTTCGCCTTTGGGATTTCATGTAGATTCTGTTCGTTTTAACACCGACATTAACTCAGGATGAGCCAGTCTAAAGTCATGAAGGATGGCTATTTGGAGAAGAGGAGTAATGGACTTCTCCAGCTGTGGAAGAAGAAGCGCTGCGTTTTGACAGAGGACGGGCTCCGTCTGCACGACTGTAAAGGCGAGAACAGCAAAGAGATGCGCTTTGATCAGATAACCACGCTTGATTGCGTGGAGTATACCCGGGGTCTGGTGTACTTTACCATCGTGATGAGTGACGGTAAAGAGATTGACTTCAGGTGCCAGCAGGAGGGGACGGCGTGGAACGCGGAGATCGCGCTCGCGTTGGTGCGCTTCAAGAACCGCGTCGCCGTTCAGACCGGCAGGAATAGACATATGTCACATCTGGGCAGCTGCGGAGAGGGAGATGTCGAGCTTTGAGAATACGAGTGGGGCTAAAACCCTATTACATGAGCGTATTTTAGTTTCATTGAGACTACCGTTCTGTCTAACAATTACCGATTTATTCTAAAAGGATTGATTCTGTGTCCTAGAATGGATGACCATTGACGCGTTCTCGGGAGTCACAATAACAGCTGCTTCCCATTTACTGGATTGAATCTATTCAAAGACTGCCAGTTCTGACGCAAATTTGCGTTCTCGTCAATAGGAAAATCTCGAGAAAACATTGGTTCACTGTTTACTAAGTGTGTTTTGCATGACAAAGTAATCATAAAGACGTTCTTAGTCTATGTTTACTTAAAGACATGAGGCCTCTATGTTTACTAAAGCAAAACAATTTTATAAAAGTAAACTCAACATGGAACATATGAAATTCTGAATAAGAAAATCAGAGGAGACATTGGGATATTTTGCAAAAACAGTGGAAATACACAAAATGTTGCTTTTTGGATTTTTAAGACATGCCATGCTCCATGCTTGTGTGTGAACAAACCCATAGGAATTGTTTAGATGTAGCTCTTTTGTAGCTGGCGATTGGAGATTTGTAGATAGGAGATGTTTCTCCTAACATTGCTTTGGAGGAAAAAATATGAGACTATTGTTAAAGTACATTGAAACTAAAGAGCTATAAAAACAATATTGACTATATAACTAAAATACTCTGTTTGCTATCTTTATCATATAGGAAAATATGAATGAAAGAATGTGTGGTCTGCTGAAAATGAATTTGACTGAATCCATCTGCTCTTAATTCCTTTTACAGTCATAACCCATCAAATACTCTTTGCTCATACATCACTAATGCAGTATAACTATTGTTTCTACTAGAATGTCACTGAATCCAAGAGAGAAAAACTGCAGATAGGAAAAGTGAAGGTGTATGGAAACCTTCTTTTAAATAAACGCTTAATGAAAGGTTTATTCTAAATTCAGTACTGTAGACCACAGAGTAGTTTCAAGACTCAAATATTTCTATAGTACTGCCACGATTTTTTTAAGTGACACACACACCTTTTTGCGTGTAAACACACAAAGTGAATGGAAGTGTAGCCGTTGTGTTAATCACTGTGGATAATCTTTTGTCAACAGTGGAGTTGCTTTGCTCACATGGTTGTTGCAGAAACCAATGGCGATATTAAGAAACCTAATGGATTGCTCATCCCCATAATTCAACGCATGCTAAATTTACTCTTTCACAATGGCTGAGTGTCATAAGTGGATTTTGATGTTGACTTTACCTTGTGCTAAATGGAGGACGTTGTTTTGGACTCACGCTCAGTTTTATAAAGGAAAGCGTGATGCTGCTTTAGGAGACAGTAACCACAGATGAAGTATGACTCACAGCCCTGTGCTGAACTGTTTAACATTTCATAAGTGCTTGAAAACAAAGTCTGGATTCATTCAGTTGTTATTTAAGGTTTTAAAACTGCAGAGAAAACACAGCAGGGAGACTGGACTGCTTGTTTTTGGAATGTATCCTGCGGATGGATGGAAAACTTGGTGGATTTTTTTTCTGTCGGGGAACGCTGTTATTACTTTTACACAATTTCTTCCATATTTCTCTTCATATTCTGAGTGGCTGCCAAAGTTAAAAAATAATCTTCAGTGCTCTCCTAAGGAAATAAGTGTTTTGGAATTGTACAGAAAGCACATTGTCATTAGGTACACATTGTTCAAATAAAAAGACTGTTTGGCTTTGTAAGTCATATCAGTGTGAATTTCTCTTAATTAGTTTGTAAAGGCCCAGGGCCACAGCAGGTTATTTGAAGCCCAGCTAATTAAAGGCCCAGGATAAATAGCGTATGCTTCAGTTCTGTTTACTAAATGCAGCTAGTAGTTCTCTGGCTTAACCCACTCTCAAACTTAAGTGCCTGTGTGGCACATGCCCGGACAATGGCCTCACTGACTAATAACGCCCCGCCCGTTCTGTTTTCCTTAGTTGTCAGTTTGACAGTGAGGGCCATCAAAGAAGTTGTCAAACAGGGCTTTTTTTCTGCAGACTGAGTATGTTTGTCATTGTTTGGTAATCTGCAGAAGTGTTACATCTAAACACGTCATTAGGCATTAGCAAGCGGAGGTGCGAGTTGTATCGTAATTTCAAACATGCTGCAACCAGTTAGTCGTCACAGCACAATAAAGTGCTTAAATGAAATAGACTAAGACCTGCTGAGGTCACTTAATCTGATAATCACACACGGAAAAGTCAGTTTGTATGCGAATCATTACATTGTGCACTCTCCAGGGTGGCTCCAGGCGGTTTTAATGCCCTGGGCTGTGCCTGTGGTGTTGCAATAATAGGGAGATTGTCTGTATTGGAAAACCCCAAAGCCTTGCCTACTGAGGAGGCTCTGTTAAAAAAGCCACAATCTCCAGATGACTCAGCAGCCTGGCGGCAAAACCTAACCAAGACTTTCCTTACAGCTTGACCTTACTATATTTGTGCAGGGTCTTGTTATGTTATGCAGTGTCAAGATAAAGAGCTCTTATGATTGTCTCTGTGTGTATGCAGTGCGTAATTAGACCGAAATATACTAATTGTTTTGGGCAAGTTGCTAAGCTTTAATTTGTTCCGTGGCAAACCTTTTAGGAGAAGATAAAAGCCATAAATGAGCGCCTGTATAGTTATTTATTTACCCTGAATGTATTATGTCACAAGTAACTTTATTCTTCAACGCAAACTCACTGCAATGGTTGCCTTGCCGGAATCCATTAGAATGTGCTACATAAACAAGAATGGATATGATTTACTTCCTGTTTGGCATCCTGCTATACTGCAAGTATCCAACGCTTTAAAATCTTACTGTTCAAAGACCAAAAAAAGCAAAAAGATAATACAGATGAAATACAGAGATGCAGTTAAAAATAACTTGCTCAAAAGGGCATTTACAACCTCAGCATAACAATGACCCAAAGAGAACAAAATAACTCTGAATTAATGAATTGACCCGAATTTACTGAATTAATCTTTATTGACCTAGAATCAACATGAATGGGAGCAAAAAACACAACCTTCTTTCTTTCAAAATAAAAATGAAAAATGACAATAGGTCCAAAGGTCAAAAGTTATGTCATCTGAAATGTCTTTTCTTTCCAAATTTCCAGTGCTTTAACAGGACCCTCAGGCCAGTGAATTATGTTAAATATTGAAATCTGTCATTTTGTGGGACACACAAGAACCATAAAATTTTGTCAGACTTTGGAATGTACCCCATTGACTAAATGTGTGTTTTTTAATTAAATTACACTGTGCTACGATTCTGATGCTCTTTTCTATTTTAAAGACTGATATCAACAATCACAACTTTCTTTTTGTTGCATGATGGCGCTTGTCAGAAATTTAGCACATTTGTGCACCATTTGTTTGTGATTAATTTGAGACAAAGTTTCATGCAGCAGTAATGAATGCTATTTTTATATAAACATGTTATATTCATTTAGAATAATATGACATAAATATTATTCATTATATGACAGAGAGAATGTGCATGTAAAAAGCTTAATAATACATCTCCCAATTGCTTAAAGTCTTACATAATGCTTAATACATGAAGTCTGCATGTAGATATGTTGTGGCATCTTCTTTTAAAGGTGTGGTCCACCCGTTTATATGAGTTTACAGGCACCACATGTTGGCAGTCACACTGGATACGCCTTCACTCTCATAAACACACACACACACACACAGTGCCATGAGAGCAGTTAGTCTGTCAGTAATAGAGTCATATTCATGTCCATTTGAAGTGGGCTCAACAGCTGAACTCTGTTAATAAACACTGCTTAGTTCTTACTAACTACATTGCATACTAACTAACATACTACAGAGATTCATGCATTGACATGTTAGAATTAGTTTTTCCATGGGGCACTGAGGAATGTATTTGTTTGAATTAATTGTTTATATTTTGTGAAAACAGTAAATTAAATCACTCAGATTAAATGTAACAACATGCAACTAATCATTTTAATTTTTTAAATAAAGAATCTAAATAAATCAGGTTTATCATGATCATGGCAGAAACATAAAAGCTGAAATTAATGCATCACCCTTATTTGAGTTGAATGAAAGGGTAACAAATAAAATACTGTGATGTTTTGGTTTGTCTGTGATAGAGCAGCTCTGTCTCTATACACACATTCCAAAAGGTTCTGTGCGTCATTGGCAGAAGCATGCGAGGAGAGACTGTGTGTGTTAATATAGCAGAAGAGTGTAAGAGACTTTTTACACTGCAGCTAATAAGTTTAGTAAACAGAAAACAGATCTTTCCCTAAACAGCTATGGAAATGTCTAACTTTGAAATTTCAGTGAAACTCACACTATACAATAATACACAATAATATCACTGATGCAACTCAGAACTACTACACAATCAACTGTGGGTGTAGAACGAGGTAAACATCAATACATTTTTAATTGCTATTTTTTTATTGCTTTTTCACATGTAAAAATCAAGCAAAATGCAAGACAAAATCATAAAGTACATGTTTTACTAGACTTAATATTTTAATACATTTGACTATCAACATAATACATTTATTACATTTGACTGTCTGTATAACGTCGAACGTGACTTATTAAAAGGGAACTTTTGTAATACAATTGTTTAGTTGATGGTGCATGTATATCTCCAGCAGGGGGCAGACTCAACCATCGTGGGGGGAAAAGCATTTTTCAACCTCAAATATTGCTGTTATGGATAAGTTACAGAGGGTATAGTTAACACATTAATAACTTCACAACTTTTTTTTACATTGTAATGCACTTTTGCCTGGATGTGCAAAACGGTTCTTCATGAGATTTGTTTTTTTGAGTCATGCCTACAGTCGAACAGCAGGTGTCGCCATATGCTTTTATTAATTTCCATTTCGGTTGTCTGCTTGGTCAAAATATGAAAGGTGTCTTACATATTTACTTTTACTTAAATTGTAATTAAAATTACTAACACACATCTGAAAATCAAAGCATACATCAATAAAACAATAAAACATCAATATAAGACAATTATCTTGAGTTAAACCTAATGGATTTTTTAAAGCAAGATTAGAAAAGACATTAAAGGCAAATGATTACTGTATAATTGATTCAACTTTACATAGCTGTACTTGTGTTCTGTCTTGGTCTCTGCTACTAAAATTATTTACCTCAAAAACGTATTTCATTCATTTATTGTTGATTTAACCTTGCATTGCATTTACATACATTTGACATTTATTAAAGGGTATTATTTACATACATTTCGTTTACATACATTTCTTATGCATAACTAAAGTAATCCCTTATCATTCAGAACAACTATTTCAACAGTTTTACTAGGTTTGACTGTCTTTTTCATAATCTGTCACAGATAGTTTACTGCAGGCAAATTTGAGAACCTAAGTGCAGTTTATTAATCATGTTGTGTTGTTAATTACAAGCAAACATGTTCAGTTCATGGCATGACACATAGGAAAAAGGAACCAATCAGGACTTGAGATATAGAATGGGGAACCAATGAGAACATGACACAACTTTCTAGAAGCATCTGTTGATGGAAGTGAGACAAATTATGCAATTTGGCGACAGTTTTTTTTTGGGTGCTTCCTTTGCCAAGATCTGTGAACAACTGACTGCTATCCTGATTCTCTAGCTCTCACTGGCTGCTGTTGTATGCCAACCTGGCTGTAACCTGAATAGATTTTCATAACATGTGATGACAACTGAGTTTTGGTTAATCTTGTGTCTGTTTACTTGGGAACATTCATGCATTGTTTCTAACTACATCTGACAGGAATCTTCGAGTGTGGATGAAGATGATTATGTTAGTTTGGTTTTCATAGGTCAGTATGAATGGAACAGGGCTTGTGTGGGAATCTTCAGTGTTGTGGGGGGTCAGATATGGCATGCTGCCCTGCTGCTTGATAAGACAGGTGCTGGATTGACACACACATGCACACAGGCAGATCAAAACCCCACATGCATATTCTCACCCAGAATCAAACACTGTATGAACCTTCTTTTTTCTTATGAAGACCCAAATAGAGATGTTAAAGTTAGTTTATCATAAATGTATTCTTAGTTAAGCATTGCTGGTTCTTTTCCAGAGGACAGTGTACTGTGTGTTCTCTCTGACTGCAGGGCCTTTGGTTGTTGTTTAACCACATGATTGTTTTGTT
>JAZGTJ010019379.1:0-10932 GCA_036877575.1 Botia almorhae | reverse complement strand
ACCACTCTAAATATAAAACCCTAGCATCCACAGTTACACATTTGGAACACACTTTCACGAGTTCACACTAACATGTAATCACAAATTATCATTGATGCGTATTCGGCGTGCTGTCCGGGGAGAGGGCTCTAAGCTTGGAATTAGGCCCGAACCGAGAGTACTCCCCCTGTCCTTGACTGAGGTAGATACTAGCCAAGAGTGAGGCGATGGTGTGGCGGAGGGATGCTGCAAGACTGTCATGTGACAGAGGTGAGGGACGGCTATATATACGCAGCCCTGCGCGATGATGTTCTTTAGAATGAAAAAAAACATAAAAATCTTGTTCAGCTTAGAGCCTCACAGACAGAGGTGTCATCTCCACCACAACAGCTGGGAACATTCCCAAGAGACAGTTCATTTACGCTGTTCATGGAGTTTAATGTGGAAAATGTCAACCCAGACTCCAGCGGCTGGCACAAATTAAGGACTACATGGCCCCCTTTTGGCACGGTTGTGATGTTATGTCCAAATAACAAGAATCTACACTGTTCAGGCCCTTAATTTGTCTTCTGAAGACATTAGAGTATGAAGGCCTAATTTGAGTGTCAAAAAATGTTGAATTATTTTTTAAGAATTACTTGCTTTACAGCTTTTGTTACCATTAATATTCTGTACACAGGAACAGTAAGGGTGCAGAGGTTGAGCAGTTTTAAAATTTAAACTGAAGTAAATTAGCTGAATTATGGGTAACTGTCTCCGATTCCAGACTGTGCCCCTGCATATGTCCTTTTGCTGTTTAGCTCACAAAGCCTTTTCCTCTACTTCTCAGCCATTTATTCATTCTTACTTTCCACAGGAACGAGTGAGAAAAGAAAGAGTGAGAGTCCTTCCATTCACAACATGGTGGTTTCTAAAGAATTCAAACGTTTTTTTAGCTAAAAGCTGTAATATACTCTCTGCAAAAGTGTGCGTGCAATTACAGTTCATTTCTACATTTGTCAGCTCTCCAACAGTGTCGCGCAGATTATGTCCACCATTTAAAGCTCTATAAAGGCGAGTTCAGCAATATAACTGGTCTTTAAGTGCCTTTATTTTTTCTCAAATAATCAGCTCAATGAACTTTAAATAATTCAACTTCAGGACAGAAAATGAGATTAGGAGATTAAGAAAATGACATCACATCCTGTGGCATTATAGACTTAGCCGATCACTGTATTATCATCAGCATTTGGTGACTTCAGAGAAAGACCACTAATGAACAACTTTGTGGTTTCAATAAAGCACTTGAAGAAATACAGTACTGCACAGTACAGCAAGTAAAACAACAGTACTGAATAAGTTACTATGAGGTATTCGTTTAATGACAGAATCTGGTGCGGTACATCTGACAGTTCTAATGCATCATTAACCAACCTGTTCTCAACATTGACAGAACGTTCAGATCTGGCTCAGTAATCAGAGGATCACAAGAATAAAACACAATAAACGGAAAGCTCAAGATGGATGTAAATGATTTACCCAGCATTCATCTCTATCCCCTTGTCAGAAGAGCCAATTGCAGCAGTTTATGAAAACAAACATTTAGTGATCGCAGAGGGCAAAACATGTCTAATTAGCATAAAGTTCTCTTGAATAATTAAAATCAATATTTGATGCTGATGATGACTCTCTGCATGCTTTCACTCAATGTAATTCTTCAAGTTTGTCTGAGACGGTATGATTAATCATACAGAGTTATAGATAAATTGCTTTGTTGTTGTTCATTTTATGAAACTCTTTCAATCATAAACATTCAAGACGTATTATCAATAAGCACATCTTCCATACACACCATTCTTGATTAATCACCAAAGCTGCAATTCTAGAACTGATTCTGATGTGCCTGGCAACACAATAACAAGCACGCAAAGCTACAAACACACGCACAAACCTGCAACACATGCGACTGCTGAAAACTCGGCTTGTCCTGCACACAATCTCTCACTTTTCAACAGCTCTGTCCCTGTCTGTGATAAATTCCACACACTCCTCATAAAAACATCACAATGACTCTCACAAGCACACAGGCCAAATGCATCACCCAGAAAAAAACCCTTCTCTCTCATTCAGATTCATGAAATCTTGTACAAACACATCCCTTCTGACACACAAGAAAACAACAAAGATCAGAAGCCAGCATGCATACCAATGCTCAATTTACCACAGAGAGAGAGAGAGAGAGTGAGTTTCTCCAATCTCTGTTATGCTGTAATTGTACTTGATTTTCTCATTAGTGCTCCTATAGCTCAACTAGCAGAGCATGGTGCTTGCAACACCACAGTGGGGTTCAATCCGAGAAAACGCATAAACTGATTCAATTTATATCTTAAGTGCACTTTGGATAAAAGCATCTGCCTAATGCGTAAATGTACATCTCTAATGGGCATTACTTTAAATGCTTGAACTCATTTATTGCTATTTCAAGATGAATGTAGAAGAGGCTCAATTAAAGCACTATGTAAAGTGTCAGGAACAGTAAACAGCATGCATACTAACTCAACACCTACTTCACACACACGCAGAACTGTTCAGAAACACGCACTGAGGCCCAGAAACCAGGCTGGGATGTTCCCGATTCACCATATCCATACAGATTCTGCTGACGGCCAAAGTGCAGTGACATTTCACAGTCCTCACCATACATCTGAGGCCAAAAGGATCCAAATCTAAAAGGATTAATTTCCCCACATGGTCTGTGTAATACTTCCACCAGCACTGCACATTCCCTCACAGTCAACACTCCCAGTACAGAATTACTCCAAACCTCCAAACCCACTCAGAGTGAGAGGCAGCTTTAAATTCATTACCTCATATTCTGTATCATTTAAAAGGCAGTAATTCAGGCAGAATTGGGCAATAATGATGAGATTTATGGAGATGTAAAACAGAAAATGTGCTCTGATTGTCCTGCTCATCACAGCCCAACATTAACCAAATTACTGTCACACGTTCGAGAATTTTGCCCATATGATAAATGATAAACAGAGACTCTAGGATGCATTTATGATTTAATATTTCTGTGGACACAAACAAATTTTGCTTATTTGGTTTTCTTGAGGTCTTCATGTATCAAAACACATTGTTCTTGTCTTAAGAAAAAATGCTTTTAACTAAGTATCTATATATGGACAATAAGAGGTCAAGGTAATGCACATAAAATACAGTAAAAGTACAGTAATACAGTACAACAAAAAAAACAGATGTTTTCATAAGAATATCTTGTGGTTCTTTATTATTCCATCTATTGTATATGTTTGGTCCATCATTTCCAAATGTCTAATGCAACAGGTTTACTCATAAATGCAAAAAATCTTTTTCAATATGGCTCACCACTACAAAACATGTCACAAACATATTCCAAGAATCCCAGCCATTACAGTTTATACAGTAACTGCAACTGTATTGTTACAGCGAATGTTTTAAATGATGTGTGTTTTTAGATGGAATTGACAAAGCATTGCATTGGAGTGACAGATAAATTCACCTGTATGAGGGCACAGCAGAGACGCCAGCCGCCTGCATCTCTGCATCACGCATCATCTGCGTGTGTATCCAATAAAATGATTCATTGCTTCACTGCACATCCATTTTTAAGACAGATCACTGTGTATCCAAAAGGACATGACTTCTGTAAAGCTACAATATCTGATAAACCTTGACAAATGTCTCCGATGAAGAGGCTCCACACATGCTGTGTTCTAAGCAGGTCCCCTCAGGACAAAAATGGATAAAAACTCAGTGGAATCAATAGGGCAGTCAAGAGGTTACATTGAGGATTAGAGCACTCCTTCATTCTGCTCAATACATACACTGTATATACACACTCAAAGCGAACAGCACTACATTTGCAAGAAAACATTTGAATTTCCAGGAAATGTCCTGATTAATCATAATATGTTGTATAATTTTCATTTAAATGCTCAGTTGGAAGTGTACTGTGTTAACAGCACTAAAGTCAAAGGTTCAAGTCCCACATAATACACATGATACAATACATACATTGAATGCATTGAATGCATTGTAAGTCACTTTGGATAAAAAATTCTTTAAAATGAATAAATGTAAATTGTAGACAGACCCTTTTATTTTTCGATTTAGACACTGGAATAATCATTCACTGTGGTGGCTACATAAAGTGACAGAACCCTTGAATTTAGTGCGTTTATAGGAAGTAACAACTTCCACCAAATGTTTCCTACAGCTGCTTATAAGACTTGCAAAATGTTCAGGATAAACTTTAGACAACTTCTTACAAATTTCTTTCAGTTTAATGTTTCTGAAATGTCAAAGGTTACAGGAACAAACCGGCTTTACAAACTCTGCATTGTAAAAAAATCTGTTCCAAAAATACAACCAAATAAAAGTGTTTTTGTATTTACTAATATAAAAAATGAATAAAAGAGTATTTCCAAATCTAGTTGTTACACAATCTATCCCCCGGAACCAGTAAGAAAGGCTTCCAGCTTTTGGAAAGAAACATCAAATCAAGCCCTGGGTAGTGAAGAGGATTAATGCAGGTTGTTAAAACTGCTTTGGGGATTTACTGTGATGCTGAAGTCAGACAGCAGCAATCATGGGGCAGTAGTGTCCTATCTGACTACTCAATGTCAATGACATCTTTCAACTCATCCACAACGACGATGATGCTTTAATAAGAAATACGATTGTTTGTTTACATACGAAATGAACTGACTTGTTATGTAAGAAAAGGTCACATACACGACAATTTAGTTTGATGCTGGATTCTCTGCTGATGATTTCATCACGGTTGCAGCCGTAACCCTTATCTTTAGTAATACTGTTAATATAGTAAGCATATACAGTATCTGTATATGTGCATGACGACACAGAAGCCAAACAGCATCTAGAATGCGTTCAGAAACAACTCAAATAAATGAAATCGTATCAGTCGCAATTTGTAACAATCAATCAAAAGAAACATGTGACTGACAAAGATGCTATTATCGTTGTAAGCTGGACATATTAAGTTTATGAATTTGCAAGCATAATCAAATAACAGCAAATAACAGAAACAAGGAAAAAGTAAAGACTATATCTTACCTATTCTTATCACTTGCTGGTCACTAAGGTAAAATGTTGATATCAAGTAAAAAAGGAAAAATAATAATCCGTTGCGCTTCTCCATCGCTCTTTAATCACACCGAGTAAAAGACAAACTTCATGTCATGAATCCGGATTTGGGGAACCACAGCGCGTGCCATTCATTAACTTCCATCCTCTTCCCATCGCGCGCTATGGATAAACGTCTCTGGATGAAAATCCGCGATGTAAAGCGTGTTCACGGCGTGCCAGGTGAAATCTCTGGCCAATATCGTCTGCTCATCGTTTCAAACTATATGAGCACACCGCGCGCGTACCGCGACGATAGTAAAAGCGCGTGCCACTGACCTACCCATGATCCACACGCGGGATTGAATGAAAATCTGCTCAGTGTTTTTGATGTTCTTCAAAATCGTCTTTTTGTTTCTTCAGTGCTGTAGACTGAAGACAATGTTTTGCATGTTCGTCACTTTATTGAGCTGCCCTGCGATTCTTAATGGTTCCAGTGATAACATTTTAAAGCGTCACCACGCTACATGTCCAATGTCGCCACATAACAAACGGCCGGATATTGAATGATAACACATATTCATTAACAATGTAAATGTGATCTGAATGCTGTCATTGGAAGTTCTGAAGTTGTGTGTTCAGTCCATCTTAAGATCTGTGTGTGCGCACTGAATTTGTGATCTCCGATACGCGAACGAATCGATTCATTGGAAGACTCGGTTGAACCGATTCGTAAAATGTTGACATGTTGATATGGCAAAACTATATCTATATAGCACAATAAACAATAAAACAACGCGACATCTGACGAAATCTATATAACCTAGTGGTCAAAATGATAAGCACCGATGTTACTTGAAATGAAACGTAAAATACCGCGTTAATGCTTCCGGGAACTTTTGAGCCGTAACTGTTTGAGCCATAAATGTAAATTTTACCAATTAAATCTACAATCGTCCAAACGAACCGATTATTTTTGCTTTTTGGTAAATTGTGGAACATAATGCCACCTGTTGGACAACTCTAATAATAGCCCCTACAGCAAGGGTGGCACCGAGTATCTGCACAAATATTGTATTTATTTGCCTAAATTAGACACACCAGGCTGCCCTGCATGATGAAAATTAAATTATATTATAAAGGATTGTTGCTGTGTTTTCTTTCTGATCTTTGTCAGTGACACCACAACACATACAATTTTTACATTGCTGTAATGCATTTATGCCCGTTTGCGAGTCTTGGCTGACCGAGCTAAAAAGTGTATCCAAACTGATGTTATTATTGCTGGAGGAAGTCTCAGCGATGCTGGTTTCCCTTCCGGCCCTGTGAAGGGGTCCAGAACAGCACTGCAACAACCCAGCCGTGCATAGCAAACATGAGCCAGCCTATAAACAGAGCCTCCCCCATGTGGAACCGAATGGAGCTCAGATCACGATCGGCATGGATGATGCTGAGTGCCATCCAGGACACAGGCATAAGGGTAGTGAGTGAAGCAAACAGGTGCAAACACGCTGCTCCAATTAGGCAGCGTCTGGCACTGTCGGAACGAGCGCAATGAACGCCCGCAAGTGAACCCATCCATGCAGCGACTGCCAGAACCAAAGACAGAGGTTTGAAGTAATGAGCTGACTATAGGGCTGGATCCGAATAGGCGTTTGCATATTAATGAACTGGCGTTATGAGTAAAAGAACATTTAGTCCATATTCTGCATATTAGTCCATATTCATTCCTTCATATTCTGCACACGGGTCACGTGATCCAGAGTATACAGTGAGTTTCCACATGGGTACCTTTGGCTATGTCTACATCAAGCAAGCGAAAATAGAATTAAAGCTACAATATTAACTCAGAGAAGCCGTTCCCACCGAGACTTCTGGATGGGTTATTTTCATTGTTTAGAATCTCAGCCATCATTTCTTGTTGCTAAAGAACCATTGATCATGTAGTCTGAAAAGGGCAAAGTTAACCGGTGGTCAGCTGTGTCTGGTAGGGGGGAAGAATATGATATTGTTAATGGTGTTTGTTTTAGAATTCAGTTGCCGAGTTTATCATATAATGCACAATCACGTCCTCTTCTAAGTGCATTTATTGACTGATTTATGATTTATTATTCATCACTATTGACTATTCAGCAGGCAGCTGTAGGCAAAAGGAATATAATTACATTATATGTTTGCATAAAACATTCAGAAATTACAAACAACATACAATGTATCTTATTCCCAAAAATAGGAATGTTAGGAATGTTGTTCCAGGACCAACAAAGATAATCCGGGAAACCTGTCCTACTTGAATTATGATAAGCCACAAGGCACATCCACCACCATGAAACAGTCCTACAGCTGAATGCATAATGAGACAACCGAATGACCAGGAATTCCAACCTGCTGCTCGGAATGCCGAAACTCATAATCTCGAGCAGAAATGAAGAAGCATGAGCCTGTCACGTTCAATAGATCAGCTTATGAAATCAACATTTAAATCCTCTTCCCTTTCTGTACATGTCTTACAGCAGCCAGCAGTTTCTCTACGACACTGCACTGCTGGACCAAAAGATCTCTGAGAGACACAGAATTCATCACTGCTGCTCAGCATAACGTTCCATATATATGTGACAACGGTCTGTCATTGTGTTGTGTAGGTAACATACCAAATGACGCCTTTAAATGACTATTAATATTTCATGAGTTTTAAAGGAGAGACCTGACTTGGTTATAGGTGTTGAATTTACTGTAAACATTGTACATTTTGCTTCATTTTGTACTGCAAAGCAGATTTCCCATGTACACACTGGTCTCCATATAATCTTGACCATTTGATCAAAACTAAGGTTGGAGAGCCATTAATCTAAATAGTTCATACGTACAGCCTAATTTACACCACATCATATATATTTAAGATTAAATGAGACAAAACTCACAAACATGTTTTTTGCTATTGTGCTTAAATGGTTTGTTTTATGAATTCCCCCTCAAAATGACTTTAGAAAAAAGGAAGTGAAGTCCAACAGGATTAGAACGGCTATTGATTCAAATTGTTTCTGATACGTTAACGTACCAAGAGCAGGAACTGACTTATATGATCTCAGACATATATAATTGGCTGTGCTTGAACAGACTATTGTCTCATTTAAACCAAGTTCAAAAATAACCACAGGAGACGAGCTGAGGAAACACTGTCAGTGAGGCATGACTCGCCAATATTACTTCTGCAAATGGAAAACTGCAAAAATGACATTTTAAACTGCTTGTTCTAAATACAATAAAAAGTGTTATGACATTTCCATAGGAAAATAAGATGTATGAAATACTGCTACCTTCTGGTCATGTGTGGTAGAACACTTTCTACAGTAACGTTTGTATTGGTCTCACACTTGCAAAACACGCCACTGCGTTAAAAGACACACCAAATTTTATTTAAAAAAGTGTGTTTTGTTGACAAACAACAGACCACGTTTATTTATTTTGATGAAACTGCAAATATAAATTAGGAAGATTTATTGTAGGTTAATAATTATTTTTACGATATGAACATACACAGATTTAAAAAGGCAGAGGGTGTGCGCAAATGTGTCTTTGCATTTTAGTATTAAATGCAAAGAGATTTCATGGCTGACTAATTTCACAGGTGGAAGGGTCTCTCTTGTTAAAATAGACGTGCATGGCTGTGTAAGGTGTACCACGGCCATCATTATCAACCAACATCATAAAAGGTACAAACTCTTGATTTCATATTCTTACCAAGACAAATTTAGTACGAACAAATCTGCTTCCATAATCAAAAGTGACTGATGCGCATGACTTTGTAGAGGTGTTTGATTTGTGATGCTTTTTTTATAAGTTTAAAATGTCTAGCCTTTCAATGCATTTACAGGCAGCGCTTTAAATATCATGAAAAGAGGATTATGAGCAGACTAAGTTTCTAACCGATAAACAAACAACATTATTGCAGTTCGTTTTTAAATTCAAGTAGAACGTCTGTATTGTTAATGTGTTCGTGAACAGCGTTCTTTAATACTGGCTGTGCCCTATAAACAAAAGGAAACAACTACAGCAAGCGGGGTTGAGTTTGTAACAGGGTGGCAATAAACAACTAGTAACTTTCCAGGGAATACAATATTATGTGCTGGACAAATCACCTTGTGCAGCCGTTACAGAGATACCAAGAATAAACCAAGTGTTAAGTCACAAATCCCTGATTAATATGAAGGTGGAGGGGATATGAAGCGCGTGATATTAACCCACCTTCTTACGTTTAAACAAAACAAAATCAACTAACAAAACTGTAGCTGCCTGTTGTCTGCACATGCACCATATGCACAGTCAGGCACCATATCAGCACTAAGCCTCTATAAATACATTAGCTGTACAGTCGACTTCTTATGGTGTCTGGACTCAAGGGCGGGTGACTTGTGTAAATGTCCAAATGGAGTATTTTGAAACATTGAAGCAACAGGTTTCATGGTGCACATGCTCTCAGATTCTGGTTTCAGCAGGATTGTCAGTGCATTGTGTCCGCGAAGGCTCGGACTCAGCAGGCATTCGCTCCGCTCTCACACATACGGTTGCAAGTCTATAAAACAACGTTTTTCACTTATTCCCTTTCCAGTCAGAAGATGTCGCTGTTGCTTCTGTTGCTAAAATCGTCCCTGCGAACCCAAATGACCTCACAGTTCCTCTCGGAAGCGACACCCTCCACAGCACACTGTTTTCTCAGAAGGGTCAACTTTAGAGGGGCGTGAGATTTCGGGGATGGCTTGTCTTCCAAGATTCCATCGAGTCCCTTCTCTTCCTCCTGCTTTTCTTCATCTCCCTCCACACTAAGGGCCTCCAAAGACTCTTCCAGGCTCGGTTCAGATGAAGGGCCCCGGATGGATTTGCAGTACTCGTCGTCATCGCTCAGGATGTCCGTCTCCTTCACGTCGTCCTGGTTCTCGTAGTTCTCCAGGTCAAACTGATCCTCCACCCAGCGGTCTGTGTCTCTGATTGGCTGCTGGGGTTGCTGGAGTGAGGAGGACAGTTTTGATGGTGGAGAGTCTGTCGGGGTGATGGGTGACAGGTCGTGGGAGGAGCCGTTGTCGAAAATGACATTGGTGTCTATGGTGAAACGGTTGCGTATCATCTTCCGTCGACCGAGGGTTCGAGATGGGGCTGAAACTGTGAAGAGACAGAAAAGGTTTTAACTAAATTTGTTACGTCAGAACACCAATATTGTCTGGTGGACACTGGGGTTTAAATACATTACATCAGTTCACCCTAAAGCTTTTGAACGCAACTGTAATATTTTACGAGTGAGCAGAAGAGACGCTTGTAGGAAACAGAAAAGTATTGCAAGGAAAAATAATCAATGTTCAATTTACGTCAAACTTTTCAAACCTACTCGCTCTGTCCATGATGGGCTGTGAGCCCTTCAGAGCACAAAGCCGCTTCCCTCCAAAGGGAATATACTGCTGATTTGAAGGTAAACTCTCTGTCTTCATTAGCTGCCTGCGCTGTTTCTCCCTCAGGATGGAATGAACCGTCTTCAGAAAATCTTTTTTACTCTCTGGAGAGCTAAAAAACATTCAGATTTGGTTTACTGAGGTAGTTTGTGAAATATAAGTTTAGGTTATATAATAATACAACTGGAGCGTAGCATTATATAGTTGCCTACACGTCACAGTCTAGATTAAGGCTATGTTGGAAATTGTTGCAGTTTTATCCAAAATTGATGCAAATAACCACATTTATCTTGAAGATAATGATAAATGAGATCATGTGACAACAAAGCATACTACTGCTTAAAAATGTATAAAAATGATCAGTATACAGTTTACACATTATTCTTTTTATAAATCTTAGAAA
>JAZGTJ010019378.1:0-10932 GCA_036877575.1 Botia almorhae | reverse complement strand
GATTCATGAAAACACCAGCTTGTCACCAAGGGCACTAATGAAATCAACACTCCTGTCATAAGGAAGAAAGTTCATGTGACACAACCCAGATGTACTAAAACAACAGACACACAAACACCATAGATCTTTTGCAGGTGCTCTCCTCTTTTTATAGTAAAGCAGTGTACTGTTCAAAAGGAGGCTCTGAGGTAACCGGCTAGAGATGCAACTATAACATTAAACAGATTTCAGTGATCCAAGATGCTGAAGAGCACATGTTGACAGGGCAGAGATTTTGCAGATGTTCTGGAGCGCTGGGAAAGTGTAGCAGTGGAGATAAGATATATATACTAAGTGTGGGTTTCAAGGCTGAGGCAAAAAACATGTTTATTGTTTACAGTGTTTTAGTTTATTTGATTTGTAGCGTTTGTTTGAGGAACAGAAGCTAACGTCTGCATTTGTTTGTTTTTGCAGTAAATGGGTGCTTTTTAACAACCAACACTTTATGTCTAGTAGTTATAAGTTCGATTTAAACTTTTAAAATAGGAATTTGGTAATAGGAAATAACAAATAACAAATCTAAACTTTATTTTTGTCAGAAAATTACATTAAAACATCCTGAAATTTTTTTTTCAGGAAACTGATCATAAATTTTAAAAAGATCATAAACTATTTCAATATTTATAATTGTAACTATTTGTACACAAATTATTTTCTTTCAGTTTTTTCAGTTCTATTTTCTATGGGCATCATTTAACCCAGGGGTCACCAGCACGGTGCCCGCGGGCACCAGGTCGCCCCTAAGGACCACATGAGTCGCCCGCAGGCCTGTTTTAAAAATAGCACAACTCACTAGTGAGCTGCTTCTAAAATTTAATTTAATTCTGTTGCTATTCTTTTTTAATCACACTTGCATTTATATAGATTTAAAAATGACAATATCTTAAAAATATGTATATTATACATGACGTTTAGTTGTTATTTCTAAAGAGTGTATCAAACTGGTAGCCCTTCATACGACTCTGTACCCATTAAGTAGCTCTCAGTTTCAAAAAGGTTGGTGACCCCTGATTTAACCCATAGCCAATCATTTTGCTGGGGGCAAAAGGTTCCAAATACGTATTCCCAGACTTTACTGTAGAATTTGCTTGCCCTAACATGCAAAATAGGCTCTATATACAATAGAGTCTAACACAGTCTGTGTCTGTTTAGGGGGAGGATGTGGATGAGATAAAGAGAGGCAGGCAGGATTCAGTGAGCATGATAGCAGACAGACCTGTCACTTTATTAATCTCTGTCTTTGACTTAAAAAAGTAATGCTGGGAAACATTAGAAGGCAAATGCAGTGTAAACCATGAATGAGACGGTGTGGACAGATGAGTATACAGAACTAAAAAGAGATGTCTTTTATCAGGATAGAGCTAGTTTGGGCCAATCAGGATTTGATTCTGCCATTACCTCAAAATAACCATCAGCTTGAAATAAACTTAACTAAACACTGATAATTCTCTTGATTAAGAGCTGTTTTATTTCTCAAAAGGTTTCGTAAAGCTCAACTGGTAGAGCATAATGCTAGCAACACCAAGGTCATGAGTTCGATTCTCAGGCAATACACATACTGAAGAAATGTAAAGCCTCAATGCAATGTGAGTTGCTTTAGATAAAAGTGTTAGCTAAATACATGAATATAATCAACATGTAATAAGTCCTGCATCTGTGTAGATGCAAAAAGTTGCATTAGGTCAAAACTTGTATAACTAGAGGTCTGATATGGAGGCCTGTCTACTATCATTGCAGCTCACTCATGTTATGTAATTCTTCCTGAATCCTGCTCAACAAAGGCATGCAGGTAAACAATAGGTCATTGGTTCTGCTAGTCTTCCATAACAGAAAGCCTAAATGACTTTCACAGGCTCACCCTCCAGAACCACCACAGAGGAGCAGTCCTATGTAGTCGGCCAAGTCAGCAACACATGCTTCAGCTTCTGTAAGATCGGGCTCCCGACTCGATACGATCAATTTCCGGAGGGTCCCTCTGAGGGGAGGGTCTCTCGGGGCCCCTGCTTGGGAGGGGATGAGTCTTCATTGGACCCCATGGAGTCGGTGGTAGACTCTGTGGGGCCATGGCTGAGCCGGTCAGGCATGCGAGTGGACTGTCGGATCCGGCACCGCGTCCCTCTGATTCTCCTGGAGGGGGGCATGGCAAGGGCTCCAGGAGGAGGAGGAGGAAGGGAGTGGCGGTTCTTCCTCCTTTGTTGGATTCAGCGGTGACTCCACCTCTCCATAGCCCGGTCCGGCGGCAGCGGCAGTGCCCGCCTCTCAAGGGTGGTAGAGCATAATGTTAGAACAGGCAAAATAACTTCAATGTGTCTTGTTTAATGTTCTGCTCATCTTGTCTCATGTTTTGTTCCTGTCTAGTCTTGTCCTTTTGTCTGCACGCCCTTGTGGTTTTTAGTTGCTGGTCTCGTCCTTCCTGCCTGTCCCGTCCTGTCTGCCCGTTCTGCTTTGTCTTGTTGGTCTGACTGGGGTACGCCCGGTGTGCAGGTCAGGGTCCTGGCTTCTTGTCAAGTCTGGATATTGCATTTGGCCAGGATCATGACACAGTCTGTGTTCTATGTCAGAGTGTGGGGCTAGATTCCGACTCGTCCTATCTGTTTCTGTTTCGAGAGTCGGAGTCTAGACCCGCGCTCTGGGTGTTCGTTCTATGTGGAGGCATATGGCTTTGGCTTTGTTTACATCTGCCATGTGCTCTCCAGTCTCACGTCATTACCCCGTCCCCTTGTTACCTTGTTTGTTCGATGTCACACACCTGTTTGTAATTGCTTTTTGTCATATTTAATGCTTTCGTGTCTGCTGTCCTGTGCTGGTCTGTTATCTGTGCTTCCTTCCGTGTTTCTTACATGCTTTCCGTAGTCTTGCTCTTCGTTGCTTTGTTCGTGCTCCCCGTGCCTTGTTTATACTCCTTGTTGGTTCGTTCATGTTCCTCGTTTGTCTGCTCTCATCTGTGTCGTCTGAGCTCTTGTTAAGTGTTACCGTTCGTTGAATGTTTAACGTTAGTTCTGCTTTTTATGTTTTTGTATCATTATTGTTTTGCCTTGTTGCATTAGTTTAGTCATTTAGATTTTGTTTTGAATTTCCATTTGCCTTTGTTTCCCCGTTCACCACCTTGTGGGGGTTTGAGTTCTGTTTATTTATAATAAAGTGTTTTTGTGTTCCTCCGTGCATTGCTGAAGGCGAGCCCTGGAACTTTGACCCCTTGGACCATCAGGGTTCCCACAGGAGCGGGCAGCCACATATAACAGCGATGCAGAACAAAGTAAAGGATTTCCCAGGTGCCCAAGTAATCCCACTTCAAACAGATATTTGGTAAGTATTCTTACCAGTAAGGCAGGTCGAATACATCAGCTTAGAGAGAGAGCTTTGCAGCCTCCTGCCAAAAAGGTTTTCTGTGCGTCAACAAACTGTAACTCTTGATTGATTCTTCTGGCTCTCGTTACAGTATATTTAATTGCTGTCTCAGAGAGAAGCCCTGAGACATTACCTCACTGATGTTGGTGTAGTTGTAAAAGCTGATTAACTGCTTTTTATGTAAATGAAGATTTTTGAGGGTATACTGTAAATATTCCTGAAGAGCCATGACATGGAGTTACCATGTCATGGCATGGAGTTGACGTGGCACTGCATTTTAAGTTTAAATGTTTAGCTAAAATGTGCACAATAACATCTCTCAACCACCCTCATAGCTTTCTATATAAAGATGTCGAGGCATCAAACGACCAATGTAATTAAAAGGCCTAGCTGGGATCCAGGTCCTGATACTAAAACAAATGTACAACAGCATTAGAATCCAACACGGCAGGCAGGAGAACACAGCAGAGCCAAATCCACTCAGCATTGCCACAATATTGAATCTTCGGCTCTTGTGGAACCAATGCTAAACAAAAAGACTACAGCAAAAACAACTCGCCTGCCAACTTCTCATAATGGACCCCTCAACTGACTGAAAGGTACCCTGTCTGCCCTATGCAATAAAGAAAACCAGTCGACTGACTTCCATTATGAGAACACTCATGTTTTTTGGCCATAGTCGAGCAAAAAGCAGTGTTAACAGTGATCGCTCAGTGGATTACTGGCATGTCATGAGCGGGCGGTTAAATCCTTACAGACTAGAAGACATACAAACTGTATAGAAATACCAATGGTGGGGGGGTTCGTCTGTTCCCGGGACATGGATGGCCAGCCGACTGCTCTATTTTAAATAACAGCTTTGTATTTTTTAGAGCCCATAAATGAGGGGAGAGAGGGAAGCACCATGTAGACAAACAGGGCTCGTTTGGTCCCTGAGAGTGTGAAAACAGAGCAGACGTCTGAAATAAGAGCGTCAAGCAGTGATGTCATTCTGTGTCGCCGCTCACACCCAAAGCAGCGCACTTCCATATATCTTTCATTGCTGTGGCTTTGACACTGAAACAGTTTGGCACCTAAAAGTATTTTTCACGCCTGTACATTCCTAAACTCTAGTTAAAGTAACAGATCAAGTAACTAATCATCCATGCATTACTCCCACCTCATGACTCAAATCACAACTGAGATGTCTTTAAAATCTCAGTTGCTGCACTTTGACTACTGATCATGTCTCCCGATTCTCAGATGTTAATCCAAAGACAAAGATTTTGCAATTTCTCACGTCTTGTCTAATGTTTTAGAAGAGATCTCAAAAATGTACAAACTGTACTCAGATTTAATTCGGAAAGTCAGAAATTGCAATTTGACTACCAAATATTTTGTTGTTAAATATAAAATGGAAATGTAATGTGGGCTAGAGTACTGAATGTGGCATAAAGCAGAGCATAAACATGGCTGTCCACTACAATAACTTTTTTAGGTTCACGTTTTACTGATATGAAAGTATGTTTTCTGGAGCTTAAGACATGAATGCAGATCATCTCCTTGAATGGACGAAAACCCCTCTGCCTGATCAGCTTTTTCCATCTTGCTATTAATTCATGGTGTGAAAATAACCTGCATTTGATTTAACGACACATTAACTTTATTGATTATCATCGGAAAAGTGTGCCAGCAATGACCAACAAATATAAAAATGCCTGTCTGTAATCAATCACAACAGAGATGCCAAAAGTCTATGATGAACCACATCTGATAAAAATAGCAGTGCAGAGTGGAAAATATTGTAGTAAAATTAGAGCAGGTCCAGACTCACTTCAGAACATCATATTTCACTCTGCTGTGTTGACATCCACATGCTGCCATATTAAGTAAATGCAATAAAATCAGCACAATACTGCATTTAGCACATAGCAGGGACTTAAAGTGAACTGACTTCTGTTTGGGTTCCTAGAAACCCAGTGCATGTGTACAAACAATTATGGTAGTTTCAATAGTAGTTTAAAACATAATATAAAATAAATCATTTTTTACATAAAATAGGCATGTACATTTCAGATGGGTCATAGGATGGTGACAACTATTAGTTTACTTATTGTTACATAAATTTTAAATAATACGTTTTGCTATGAGGGTTAAATCTAATTAATAATCAATTCTCATAAAATTAAGTAAAGGCATGGAGTATTAACATTTTAATTTAATGTTAAGTATGTTTATGAAATCATAATAGAACATGAGCGGTAAACAGTTCTATAATCTATAATCATTCCAGCATCTGCTTATACTGCAATAATGATGTCTTTTCGGGGCATGTCGGGGTCACTTAGGTTTGCTTTTATTTTGTCCAAGGCAGACTACAGCAAAGTCCAATGAGATTGTGAGGGGGAGGGGTGGCTGAGCGCAACACCAAACACAGACAGCAATGAGTACTCAGAAGCAGAGCAGTCTGGGCTTGGCATTCCCAAACAAACCTTGCTATCCCTCCAGCTGACGACCCTTCCCTGCCCAGACACCCACTAACAACACTTGTCTACAGGGCTCAGAATTGAATTGACAGAGTTTTATATGGATGTCCAGATGGGGCACTCATATGTGTGTAACACACACCAGTCATAACACAGCTCAGACTACTCTCCAGCCCGTAGTGAGAGCAGGCGGCCTTCTGGGGAGGCGGGGGGTTATTTTCATTCATCTTTTCTTTCTTCATGTTGATGTTTGTGGCATAAGGAGGGTTGACAAGCAAGGGTGATGGGGGGTGGCAGTAACATGGTCAATGGTGGAACATAGAGTGCCAGTGTAGTGGTATGCCACTGGGTGTTGGGGCTAAATGCCAGCAAGACTGTTGTGTCCACACCATACCTTGCTGTCACCATACCAACCACAGGCTGGCTACTGCCCTGTATGCAGGGTAACTCAGAGGGAAAAATACTATAAATAAAGTACTATTTCTAATGCAAACCAATGTAATTTTATACATATTACAGGTGTAGGGTATCACATCAACGTTTGAAAACATCATGCCGAACTATCTGAAAGTTGCATGTTTGTGTGAATGATGTGTTTGTGTGCTAGCTTTTCAATTCATTCACTAAACCCAGTCTTTTCTTCAGAAATCACGTACCCATCTATTCCCCTCCTCTCACTCAGTGTTGTATTATCCTGACCTAAAGTATGAGGAAACCGTTTATAAAGACTTCTGATATTTGTTGCCATTTCTTTAGTGGTGCTTTGTGACATGTTTATCCTGGCAATACATACATATGTTATCATACCTGTAACAGTGTGCCAGTTAAGGGTCATTTCACTGAGGCCCATTAATGTTCACAATGTAGGGCTACAACTCCCCCTAGCTGTCATTGGATGCACTCAACTCTGACCAGCACCGTTGTGGCCATCACAAACACATCTAGGTACACATATACCTAGGTATACATTACCACATTCTCAACTACCTCTCACTGTTAACTCATTGATGTATTTTGTCCAGAATTTGCCATACCCATTAAAACAATGTTTCACTAAACTGTGTAACAGGTCATCTTCATTGTTCAGATCATTTGTTCCCAATTCAAGCACTACTTTTACAAAATGTATACACATAAACAAAACATTTTCTTTTAAAATAGGAAACAATGTACCTGCACAAACCCATAATTATAAAGAGAGGACATGTGGTTGATTGATTATAAAATAAAGAGTAAATAAGCATGTGCATTTCAGATGATCCCAACAAAAACAAAAAAGATCTGCCTTAAGCAAACAAACTGAAAAACAGACACTTCAGAGATCAGTTCAGAGATCTGCAGACTGATTCCTCTTCCAACAGAGAGCAGATGAGTGCTAAAAAACAGCACTGAGAGCTGAGAAAGGGGAGAAGATTTCTCAGTAGCTGAGTCCTCGTGTCTATTTCAGGTTACTTCTAGCTGGCCACATGAACAAACCCCAGTAACCTACATACATGGGCGCCTTCGATTCCCCCTTAAGCCCTTAACTTTGGCCCCATGCTCCTTTATCCAAAACAGGAGAAACACTCAAAGAATGGAGCAGTAGTCGCTACTGTCATGGCCCATGACAGGCCCAGAATACCCCCCCAGCTGCTCTCTCTGCACCACTAGCATTCCAACCTCATCACAGGGGATTATCAAACCCTGTGTAGCTATTGTTCTGACCTACCTTGGGTGGATGGCCATTTAGGCTATAGCCCCCTAGGTCTGCAGAAGAGCAATGTGTGGGACGTCTTGATGTACCAATGGGAAGGCTGTTGCAGATCATTACCATAAATCTGACAAACACTAATTGGATGGGAGGCTGTATCTGTCTGGGCTCAGGCTGGTCTAGACAGCCTATTGAGAGATCCTATGGCAGAGAGAACGTTTTGTTCCCCCACCAGGACCATCTGGATATAGCAATAAGCAGCAAGCAGCACATTTCAAACACTGATCAGTGGAACTTTTCTATCATAGTTTCCAATACACGTCAGTTTATCCCAAAGAACTTTTGAGGAAAGAAAACATTAAAGGCAAGGTGATAGATCTAGGACACCCAATCCAGAAAGAATTGGATGTTGCCCTGACTGCCAGGTCTTACAAAACAGGCTGGAGTGCATGGTTCCAAAATCCCAGGCAAGCTTTCCAAGAGTTTTCCTGTGAGGCGAGTCGGTGATGGGTCCAAGGACATTGGCAATCACCGCATGGCCTCTATTTGCACACTCTGTCTCAACATAGACTTTTCAAATCAAAGGCAACTTTTATTGTTTACATTTTCATAACACTATCTCCTGTCTCATCTCGCTATCTGTATTTTAAATGCTGTAATGTAGTTGTACTGTAAATCAGTAATCGTACAATTTATAAAAGCATCTATTTTTCTGTATTGTACTCTGTATTATCTATAATAGAAACAAATCTTTTAACCCTGGCAAGTGTGCAAAAAAATTCATCTATTTGCATCAAACCAGTAAACTCCTCCCTAATCTGAAGGCGCCTAGCATTGTAATTGTTAACAGTATATAATTGGAATATGTATGGATTAGAGAAGTGATCAGAAGTTAAGACAACATTCAGTTACTATGGAAAAAAAATATTAGGCCAAGAGAGACATTTAATAATCTGTTAAAATCAATACATGAAAAGACAGTCTGATTAGAGAAGAAGCTGAATGTGTACTTCAAATATATATGTAATGTATGTATTCAGATGTAGATGATTGAATAATGATAGATACTATAGGGTAGATACAAAGAAAAATTAGCCTCAGTGCTTTTGTACACAAACGTTCACCTGCTTTGTTGCTGAATGACAATGAATGACACTGAATTAGATCTGAACGTGTTATGGCATCTGCAGTTTGTGAAGCATGCAAACTATCTGCCGCTAAATATGAAACTAGTAACACAAACAATTTCCAAGCCATGTTGAATAAAACTGATGTTGTTTCATAACCTGCTGTTTATAAGTAAGTATGAGGTTAATAATCAAACTGTCAGAAACTCTCGTTTCACTATAACTAAATAATATTATTAGTATAGTATTACAATTACCATCATTATCATCAAAGATATGAGCAAAATCATTTGAACAATTGATTCAACTGGACCCCAATCCACAGTTGTTATATTTTAAAGGTATTAGAAAACAAAACCTGATACAGCACAATAATATGAACTGAAACTCTTATTTTCAATTACATTATGCACAACTCAGAACACACTTATAAACATATGGAATAAACTGACACACTCTTACATTTCACCAACATAAGCTAAATAATATTCCAAATACAATCAATTTGCTTTTATGTTTTTTTTTTCAGATATCAAATTTGTTGCTGATGATTAACATAGTTAAATTATTTTTTTTCTATGGAATAAAAGGTTTATGTATTGTGTAATGTTCACTGTTGTTTGGGAATGACCCGCTTGAAGTACTGCTATTGCTCAGCAAGCCAAAGCCTTCCCAGCTTTTCCTCAGATGACCCAGAATTTGAAAAACAAAAAAAGAAAATATTTTCAAAATATTTCTAGGAACACATTATCTTGAAAATACATTTGGTGAAGCAGATATCAATCTCAAACCTTAATCTAATATTAAAACTCAATACTCATGTCCATCTTCAAATTTGCTTCAAAAGGAAACGGTGTTTCATTTCAGTAGAAAATCTAGTGTAAATACGGTTGTTATTGGAGAGCAGAGTGCCAGACTCACATCTGGTCAAAGGTTGGTCTGCAAACTTCAAGTAACACTATAACTTTGAATGGCATGTCTAAAGAATATCAAAAATCCGACAGTTCAGGCCTAGCATTTTAACCTTTGCAGCACAAGGGCAATTATGCAAATAAGCATAACTCCTTCATGGGCTGGAAGGTTCTGGCTGTTCCCCTTCATCCTTTATTGCTATCCCACAAAAAAACAACAACAGGCAAATCTGTAAAAAACAGGGCACAATTTACTGTATTAATATGAATGAAGTTTCCGTTTTGATTTTTTATAGTTGTTTTTCCTGTATTTAGAATTTTTGCCTGTATTGCTTTCCTGTAGCTCAGTGGTTAGAGCATGGTGTTACCAAAACACCAAGGTCATGGGTTTGATCCCAGGGATTGCACATACTCAGTAACAATGTATAGTATAATGCAATGTAAGTCGCTTTGGATAAGTGTCTGCCAAATGCGTAAATATATTGTGTTGTGTTTTCTGTTACTGACAGAAATGTCAGTAAAATTAATGAATAATGTTCTGGCAGAAAATTACCAGTACATTTTCGATTCATTTTTTTACAGTGTGAGATACGTAACATACATCTCCCACACAACTTCCGCTTATTTCCAACTTCAAATGCCAAAGCGACTGGAAAGAAAGATCCATGATGGATCTCCAAGCTCCAAACAGCCTTTTTCCATCAAAGAACATCCGAAAAGACTTTTGCCCACTAGGAGTACCCACTCTCAGAGAGCTGATGGTCTGAACCCATCTGAGAACCAAAACAGTCAATTATCAATAGTCAATAGTCAATTTGTCATTGTTTCAATGATGGTGCTGACAGGCTTTTGCCTCACTATCAGACATAGATGTCAATGAGAATTCAGTGACACAGCTCTGGCCATCTTCTTTGTAACCTTTCTGTCGTTCATCACCTGTCAACATTTGTCTAGTAAAACATTATTAGGATTTAATCACTCTTTCACTTCACTTCAGTTAAGATCTGTGATCTTAACATACATACTGTAAGTATGTATAAAATCCTAATCAAAAATGTATTAAAAAATGTATCAAAAGCATAGCAGTTAAAAACACGTATTTTGCCAACTTTCCAAATCTAATTCACTTAATTTAATGTTACAATGTTAATGTTAATTGAATGTTAAAGGGAGGATTATTATTCCGCGTGTGTTAAAATGACAGCAGATTAGAACATTAGGCTAATGGCCATGTTTGATCACTGATGTCTTCATTCTAATCTTCAACCATCTTTTACATTAGTTAAGAACATCCTGTATTTCTGCGAATCCACTCAATATCTGCAGGGAATTCTTTGGCCAATCATAAAAGC
>JAZGTJ010019377.1:0-10934 GCA_036877575.1 Botia almorhae | reverse complement strand
TCACATACCTCATATTCAGCAAACTTGGTGGAGTCTTCTAAGTTCATCTCCTCCTGTTTCAGAGGGTTGTCACGGGTTGCCAGGGCCAGACAGCGGAGGGTATCACGACCTGTACCCCATTCCTTGATCACAGCCATGATCTTATCCTTGACTGCCCCAGTCAGAGGGACACGGGTGGTGCCAACACGCACATAAGCGCATCTGTCAATCACACCCTCAGGGGCGCCCTACAACAGAATCAAGTTTCGTTTGTGTGCTTTAGATCCTCCTCTGTTATTCTGTTATAGATTCTTCTGTTTTTGTCTTTGAAAGCTTTTCGGGTGGTTCTCACCTTGATAAACATCTTGTTTCCAACAGGGGATTTGGGGGCTTTTGCGGGGGAGCAGTAGACGGACATCGACTTCCTGTCACGGGAGAACTCCAGAGTGAAGTCCTTCCTCATCAGCTGCTTGATCACCTAGGAAATCAAGAGAGGGTGAAAAAAAGCATTGAAATGACATTCAAAGACACGGACCTGCATGAACTTGTGAACTTTGATGGAAGCAGTGATCCAGCAGGAGATACTTACAGTGCAGCAGGCGTTGGCTCTCTCCACCTTGGACAGACCGCGGACCTCAGTGTTGAACACGTTCATCTTTTCAACCAGACAGCACAGGGCTGTCTCTGTGGCCTCGCCAACCTTCTCATAGATTCCTTTAGACTGATGAAGAGATCAAAGACTCGGTTACTGCTCCACAGAGCACAGAGTACAATGAGAGACTTGGATGGAAACAGGAAACGGGTTTGTTTACCTCATTGTAATCCAAAGAGGAGTCGTTGCACAAGGCACAAATAGTTGCCAGTTCAACAAGGCCGTCGTACTGGCCACACTTGACAGGAAGTCCACCCTTAGTGCTACAGAGAAAGAACAAAAGTAAGTCTTTGTGTAGAGCTTTGCTTATCTATACTTTGTAGAGGCTTTTGGGTATTAACTACAATTATCTTTGGATAAAACTGCATAAAGTGGTATTTAGCTATAAAATGTGTGTTCTGTATACAGTAAATATGAAATAACTCACACTTCTCCTTCTGGTGTGTACTTGGAGCCAGAGATGTCATACTGGTCAAGTGTCACAGAATCACCTTCCACCCTCTCAATGATAAACATCTACAAATAAAGAGAGTGACACTTGTAACGGTGTGGAATGTGAGGTGGTAGCGACAGGGTTGATTTCTGTTAAACAGACCATGAAAGATCGCAAGTCTTCAGCTTGCCTCCATGTATTTGTGTGTATTTCTGTCTCTCACAAACCTTTGTGACACACATCTGGTTGGTGGTGAGGGTGCCGGTCTTGTCAGAGCAGATGACGGAGGTGCAGCCCAGAGTTTCTACAGAGGGAAGGGAACGGACGATGGCGTTTTTCTTAGCCATGCGGCGGGTTCCCAGGGCCAGACAGGTGGTAATGACAGCGGGCAGACCTGCTCAGAAAACAACAGAGATTGGGTTTAGTGTTAAAGGCAAACAATCACACTTCATCTTCATTACCAAAACCATGAAGAAAAGAGTCTGCCGAATGCATTCAGTAAATGAATTTTACACCTATTTTGATTTTTTTTTACACCTATTCTGGTGTATCTCACCCTCAGGGATGAGGCTATTATATTGTATGAGTCTAGTGAAAGAGTCTGCCGAATGCATTCAGTAAATGAATTTTACACCTATTTTTTATTTTATTTTACACCTATTCTGGTGTATTCTCACCCTCAGGGATGAGGCTATTATACTGTATGAGTCTAGTGAAAGAGTCTGCCGAATGCATTCAGTAAATGAATTTTACACCAATTTTAGAATTTTTTGATTTACACCTATTCTGGTGTATCTCACCCTCAGGGATGGCGGCCACAGCGAGGGCCACGGCGATCTTAAAGTAGTAGACGGCACCACGGATCCAGGATCCACCGTGGACGGGGTCGTTGAAGTGTCCGATGTTGATGAGCCACACGGCCACACAGATTAGGGAGATGACTTTGGAGAGCTGCTCGCCGAACTCATCCAGCTTCTGCTGCAGGGGGGTCTTCTCCTGCTCAGTGGCTGCCATCTGGTCACGGATCTTACCGATCTCAGTGGAGACGCCGGTGGCGACCACGACGCCGATGGCTTTGCCAGCAGCGATGTTTGTGCCCTGGAAGAGAGAGAGCGAGAGAGAGAAAGAGCGAGAGAGAGAAAGAGCGAGAGAGAGAAAGAGCGAGAGAGAGAAAGAGCGAGAGAGAGAAAGAGCGAGAGAGAGAGAGAGCGAAAGAGAGAGAGCGATAGAGATAGAGATAGAGATAGAGATAGAGAGAGAGCGAGAGAGAGAAAGAGCGAGAGAGAGAAAGAGAGAAAGAGCGAGAGAGAGAAAGAGCGAGAGAGAGAGAGAGCGAAAGAGAGAGAGAGAGCGATAGAGAGAGAGATAGAGAGAGATAGATAGAGAGAGAGAGAGAGAGATAGAGAGAGATAGAGATAGAGAGAGATAGAGAGAGATAAAGATAGAGAGAGAGAGAGGATGGTTCACTGCTAGTGCTTTAGAGATAGTGAAGATCAACAGATGGCTAAATAAAGGGAAGCTCACAGAGAAAAGCATGTTCTTCTTGTCTTGATTGACAGCCCTGGGGTCAGGAACAGACTCTGTGTGTTTGATCACACTTACAGACTCACCTGAGACAAAGAGAGAATAGAAAGATGGAGTACAGGAGAGTTAGAAGTACATTTACAACATGGAAAGAGTGTGTGTCTGTCTGCTAAAAAACACAAAACAAAGATGTGTGTATTAAAGCTGCAATCTGTAACTTTTGCCTCTCTGTCGCCATCTTTGTTTATAACATAAGATTGCAGGTTACTTGTGGGGTTATTTTATGTGGATGACACGTTTAAATTCTAAAGTACTGTAAAAACAAACTATAAATGCTATACTATCTACAGTACCCAAACATACAATATAATAGCTGAACCTTCTATCTCTTTACAGGCGGACATTTCCAACAAAATCAGATCTGACCCCACAAATTACAAGTCATTTTTTGCAACTTATCCTCAGGGTAAGGTAAGGAGATCATGTTGAACACTGATCTGTCGTGTATTTGCTCAATAACTGATTTTCGTTCATTGTTTACCCCAAAATGTTACAGATTGCAGCATTAATGTAATTTCCTGTATCATTGATTATTAGTTGAATAGAGACTAACCAGTGAGAATAGACTGATCCACGCGCAGAGTTGTGGAGCGGATGGCAGTGATTCTGATATCAGCGGGGACCTTGTCACCAACTACAAAGAAAATAAAACAACATTAAATATTTACATTATATCTGTTACACACAGCAGAACTCAGACTAACAAAGAGAAAGACTTCATTTACTTTTATCAGATGATCTAAAATGATGTGTATTAATAATGCTGCTTTTGTACATTGGATGACTGTTTTTATGTAATATAATAGGTGTATGAAGAGGGCGATCAAGAAACACACGCAAAAGAAGACACAGAGAGCGAGGACAAGTCGCCCTTTACCGCACTGTAAACAAGCAGCTTGAAGAGAAAAATGAGTGATGAGGAAGGAACAGGTGGAAGAGGAGAGGAATAGAGGGATAGAGAGAGAGAGAGAGCAGAAGACAGGTGCTGGGTTGTATTTATATACAAGCTTTTCTTTGCCTCTGCTCTCGCGGGTTCTTATGGGCTGTTCTGATCCTATTACTCCATATTCCCTCTCTCACTGGAACACACACCTCATAATGTCCTTAAAAGGATGTCCACACTTTCTCAAGGTCAAGACCCATATTGTCCCCACCACACACACACACACACACGTTTTATTACTTGTTTCACTTGGACACTGTGGTTGCACAGTGTAACAGTTGGCTTGAAGGTTTTGCTTGCTCTGCAATTCCATTCCCTGACCATTGTGCTATTCTGGTGCCCTAGAGCATCATGGGATTGCTCTGTGCTACAGATTCTCCACTGACACGCTTCAGTCATCACCTGACACTTCCACGATGTCTCCGGGAACGATCTCTCTGGCTTTGATCCTCTGTACGCTCTTTCTGTCAGCCCGGTACACTTTTCCCATCTCTGGCTCGTATTCCTTCAGAGCCTCAATGGCACTCTCTGCATTGCGCTCCTGCGGACACAAATGTCTAGATTAGTGCCTGAGGCCCTTAGGACTTCACACCTATAGACCCTCTGCATTCATGCGTGTGCATATTTTCCAAATGACTGCTCGGCAACGGACCCTTGATGAAACCCGATCAGCTTCTCATATTTTTGCTGTCAGCTCTCTCACCCGTAACCGGCCCTTAGGGGTCAATGACCTTTTGTTCACACATGTATGTATTTTTGGTGGGTTTATGATGTCAATTGCATGTGCTGTGTTTCTTTACATTGCATGACTTAATGAAAAACCAAGTGTCATTCATTATAAAGACGTACTGACGTGTTAAAGTGTGGCTTACAAGGGTAAAAGCTTTTTAGAGTCATTGTATATGAGCATGCAGTATAAACTGTGTGGGTTATTTTATTCACCTGCCAAACTCCAACCACAGCGTTGGCGATAAGGATGAGAAGGATGACAAAAGGCTCGACAAACGCAGTGACGGTTTCCTCACCTTCCTCAAACCAGGCCAGAACCTGAGGAACAGAGAGAACCAGAGAATGAGATGGACAAAGAAGTAAAATCATTAAGATTTAAAATGATTATTAAACCCTTATTATTCCTCTGTGACCTATAGTAGTTTGCTCTTATTATGTATTATAAAGCGCCCCCTCCATTTTTAACTGTACATGAGTTATGGCACAGCTGATCCCCTTCTAATAATTCTCACATGTGTGCACACATCGCTCGATTTATGGCACGTTAACACCTTCTGTCTGTCTGTCTGTCTCTTCTTTACCTTCTCTGTCTCTCCACCGAACGGTCCTTCATTCCATCCATCTCTGACCTTTGTGAATGGATTCAGTTTCTTGGACTGGCTTAGGACCACCTTAAAATAACACTTTTCCCTCTCTCTGTCTTAATCGCTCTCTCGTGCTTTCGTTCTGTCCTTGCTCCTCTTCGAAGCCGTTTTCTTGGCCTTCTAAGGCCATCATGACAAGTGTGATGTCATAAGGCTGAACCAAACAGCTGAACTAATGCTTCATCGCCTTCATTTTTTCCAAAACACATTTAAAAGGATAGCTCAAAACATTCATTTTTCCACCTTATGTCATTCCTATAAGACTTTTGTTCCTCAGTTGAACAAACAAGAAGATATTTTGAAAAATGTCTCGGTGGTTTTGTGTCCATACAATGGAAGTCAATGGGTGCCACTGTTGTTTGGTGACCAATGTACCTCAGAAGCAAAAACATCTTACAGGTTTGGAATGACATGACAGTGAGTAAATGATGGAAGAATTTACATTTTGGGGTGAATTATTCCTTTAAATGGCAAAGACGGAAGGAAGGACCTGCAGTTGTATGTGAGGGCTCGACTTTCAGGAGCTTAATTTTCTGCGACTACCGTTTAGAAGGGATCCATGCTACCCAGTATAGAAAAACAGCTGGAGTGCAGTCTACCCTGTATACATACGAACCTGAATGGTCAACATTTAGCTTGATTGACAGGCACAGATGGGAATGTGGGGAATGTGTCACTGTCCATTCATTCATTTTATTGAGCATCGTCTGAAACCCCGCCCACTGTTTAGAATAGTACAGCTATTACATGTCAACCTTTGACCTGCAGCCTTTGAAAACCAGAAGTAGAGGTTTAATGCACTGCATGTATCGACTACATGTAGTTCTGTTCACTTACGAAAGAGATACAGGCAGCCAACAGCAGGATCCTGACCAAGAGATCCTCAAACTGCTCGACCACCAGTTCCCAAATACTTTTACCTGTAAAAGAAATGTGTGTTTGCAGTTTTGTTTAGTTCAGTCAACGAACATACCATGCAGTCAACACAGTCATTCAAGAAAAATAGCTTGGCCCTACTTAACAAGTACTTAACAATGAGTACTTAACAATGAAGTATAACTATTAAAAAGCGTGACCGTTTTCTAAAGAAAGTCATTTATTTTCAGTATTTGAAAAATAATTCAAGCTGTCTTGGCTGTAAAACAGTCAATTGAAAACGTACCTTCTTCAGCAGGCAGCTCTGTGATTGGTCAGACGGGTCCAGTGGGCAGGATCATCAGAGGAGGTGAGTGAAAACAGAACCGTTAGAATCATCTTTCCATTATCAATCACCATAACACCATATAATCCTGACAGTGCAATAGATTTCATGCATATAACTGTATGTTATTAGTCAATGATTGTGTATTTGTACTTAAATCATTAGCCAAGTATCACAGTCCAGTGATATGTCCTTCTATTTGACCTTGTTGGTGTAAAATGGCTTCTGTCTGTCAGCTGTTATATTTTGTTGTACTTCTTCACTAGTCTAATTTAATCTTCTTTTTCTTTCTTGTATCTTGTAACCAGCACAGATCTTTGCATTTGTTCTGTGTCATTCTTCCCACTGCTGAGAGCTATACAGTAACATACTTGCCCTACAAAACATTTTCATAGCTTTAATGGTAAAACTAAGTGTGCGCACACGTGTATTTGTGTACACCGCTAACGGTTTTTAGAATGTTGGCTAGTGTTCTCAAAATGTTCCCTCAAGAACTTTCATAAAACATTTTTGCGGTTACTCTAGTAATAACTTTTTAACTTTTTATATCATATATATCAAAAACATTATTCTTAAGTTGTTAGTGGAACGTTTTAAAAATGTTACAGAATAAAAAAATTAACTCCCTTATAACCAAGCAATAACATTAATACAACGTCTAAAAAAATGTACATTTTGAACGTTCCTAGAACCTGTTTGCTGAATAATAGACATGTAATTCATCCTGCCTTCCTTTCACTGTAATCACATATATAAGCATCTGTTCATCCTTCCCCAGTCCGGTTCATGCCTCCATGTGTCCATGCTTTTCTCACCGTTGAATCCATACTTGGCCTGGTTTCTCTTCACCTGGTCTGGACTGAGGCCTGTGCTCTCACTCACACTGAAGTAACCCAGGCATTCTGCCGACTCCTTAGTGTGTGCGTTCTCCATTCTGTCTGCTCAAAGGGGGAGGCTTCACGAAACACAACACAACAGAGGTAGATAAAATTAACTCCCGTTCAGAGAAGTCCACGTTACAGGCTTTTCACATGAAACATGAGTGTGTTATGATCCTTTCTACTATAAAAAAGTACCCACCAACACTTTTTAAAAGTGTAGGATAGGGACTTAACGGATGGTCCCTTGATTCTCTCTCCCCTCTCTCCTCTCTCTCTCCTCTCTCTGGAGCGCAGGGCTGACAGAAAGTGCAAACTTCCACCCATCACAGCAGAGTTTTATAAAGACACCCGACGTGACCATCGCCCAGGTCACACCCAGAGGAGGCCTCCTATTGGCCAAGAAGAGACAAATATGGTGAAGAAGGGGCGTGGCCTCAGGAGGAAAGATGAAGGGGTGTTATTGGAGCAATTGGGCGACAACTGCAGTGGGGGTGAACAGCCTTGAAGGCCGGGTCGAAATTGGGGTCTGTTTTTGGAACATAACATGCACCAACAGGAGGATGGAGGTGGTGAACGGGGAATTGGGGTGTTGGGGGCTCGGTTGAGTGATGGCTCAAATGGTTTTGAGATGTTGATGTTGCTCCTCTGAGGGATGACCAAGTGGTTGAGGTTTTAGGGGGATTAAAAACTTCATAAATATGTGCTGCTGGATTCAAATATAATCTATAACTTACAAGAGAAGGAAATAGTCAATGTGAATACATATAATCTGAGAATACAGACTCTATAAGGGTCTCAGGCATCATTCCTCAGAGGGGATTAACACCCAGCTATGGAAAAAGTGTGTGAGGGTAAAACAGTACTTCAAACACGACAGGCAAGCTGGTAAATAGTCTGAGGAGGGATTCACTATTAAGAGACTGTAAAGCGAGAGAGAGAGAGAGAGAGAGAGAGAGAGAGAAAGAATGAAAGGTGGCTAGTGAAGTATAATCATATATATAATCACACACTCATAGAAGCATTAATAGAGTCTGAAGAGCTGTACGTTTATAGATCTTCTTGACAGAGAGTTTGGATAAACGGACAAGGATGAATGGTGAGTTTAATATTTATCGCCGAACCAAATGGGGGATAAATCAGGAACCCAGGACTGGATTTGAGCCTAATGCTTACTCTGCATTATCATGCCCTTTCAAACTTTTCTCAAATCTAAACTTGGTTGATATAAAAGCCCCGTCTAGCACAGTGCTATTAGACAAAAGGTAAGTAAATACCCTTAAACATGATTTTCCTGCATATATTTACACTGTATGTCCCCCATTCACTTCTCGTTACCTTGTGTTCCCTTCAGCTGCTGCTCTGTACTTTGACCTTTGGTCCATGTGGGTTGGCCTGTCACAGTGATTGTCCTCAACAGCAGTAACATTTACCCTCCAACCCAATAATCAGACATTTTGATATTTTGTTTGTCCATCCATAGTTATTATTCACTCAATACATTTCAAAGAACAACTTCCTGTCTAGTTTTGCTTTATTTAACACACAATATCACTCACTAAATGTTTCCTGTCCCCTCAGAAATATGCACGTAAACTCACATTCCCTCACTCGCGCCATTGTTAGCTAGGTGTTACAACAGAGCAACACCCTGCCGTGTGTGTTTGTGGGGGGCTGGTGGCCCTTTTGGTTTTTGTGTAACAGTAGATTGAGCAGCAGTTGTGTGTGTGGTATAAATAGATCAGAGTGACGCAGGCCAGCAGCAGTTCGACCTGATTGTTGGATTTTTGTGTTTATTTCAGGGCTGGTAGATGAGATGCTCCTCACAGAAGTGAGCCTTAGCACCACAGCACATTGAATGATTCGGCCATTTTGTACTTTGTGCAGAGTCATTTGACATCGAGCCTTCAGACATTGTGTTTTATTTTATTCTCATTCATTTCCAAGCTAACATGTTTAGGTTGCATCAACATTTCCTTAATGTTTCCATTAAGTAATAAAAACATGAAACAAGGTGTTTGTAATGTTCTACTTACGTTTAAACTACTGTTTTTAGATGTTTTAATTTTTTAACGTTAATGCTTGGTTATAAGAACATGATTCAAACATTTCATTAATTCTGTGGTATTTTTAAATTGTTCCACTAACAATCTAAGAATAATGTTTTTGATATATGACATATAATGTTAAAAAAGCGTTCTACTAACATTACTGCAAAAATGTTTTTAATAACTTTCAAAGAATTTGTAGAAAACGTTATCCAGTGTTCCAAGAACGTTCCCTGTTAGCTGGGTTAATTGTCTACATGTTTCTCGCAGCACTTTTGACCTGGGCTCCTTCAGATGGCCTTGTGTGTCATGGGCTGTCATTGAGTCTCCTTATGCTGCTGACATGTCTGTACTCATGTTGCAGTGCAGGTCACATTACTGCAGAACTTTTGGGCCTAAAACATGATGGATGATTTCTTACATTTTAAATGTTTTTACATTGAAAATGTTGGAGAAATGTTCTTACAACCTAAAATTGTTGGCTGCATATGTGGTGTGTTTATAACTTACAGGACCTTGAATTAATAACTTGCTTGATTTAAATCTGTTTGGTTTGTAATGATAAACAAGGTAAAGCCTGTTTTTTTTTGCCAATTTTGCAGTAATATTCAACCCTGAAACATCTGAGAACCTCACATGTTGTAAAATAAACATGGAACTGATGTGCAGGAAGATTTAAGAAATATCATTCCTCAGTTTTGTGAGTATATTTATCCTACTGTAGCTCCATCAGTGTGTGCAAGTCTTCCATTTTGGGTGTGTGCTTGACTCAGCGCACATACAGTGACCCTGCGGCTGACAGGAAGACAGATCAAGAGAAGAGAGGGAGTGAGGAAAGCCAAGACGCAGAGATGAAGGTTAAATATATTCAGAGAAGCAGAAAAAGAATGAAACAGATATGAAACAATATCTGTGAAACAGATATTAAGACAAGGGGTGTCACAATATACCGCTTTTAACAAAAACTGCAGTAACAGAGACCAATAAAGGGGGAAATAAAGGGACAAAAGTTTGGGAATATTTGACAGTGATTCAGTACTAGTTAACTTCCACATACAAATATATCTTCATATAGGAAGCACTGTAATTACCCATCTAACATAGACTGTTCTCATAATGTTGGCTAACATTCTCCTAAAGTTCTCACAATGTTATCAAAAAAGTTCTTGCAGTAACGTTTGTAGAGCGTTTCTAACGTTATCGTCATATATTTATCATATATCATATATTTAATGTTAAGCGCCATATATTTAACGTTATGCATCACATATAGCATTATTCTTAAGTTGCTAATGAAATGTTTAAAAAGTTAACAGAATTAACTAAATGTTTATGTAACATTCTTATAACCAAGCAATAATGTTAAAACAACATCTAAAAAATAAGACACTTCTAACTAGACACGTTCCTAGAACGTTTAAAATAACATGTTTAATGTTTTTATTACTTGGTAAAAACATTTTCACAACCTACAATTGTTAGCTGGGTACTGATACATATAGATACATACTGATACATCTCTCTCATATAGACATAATTTAATCATATTAATGAATAGTCCTGTTATAAACACATTTCATATGCATTAGCAAACACTGAGCCAGGTGTGAATTTACGCTTCATACACACATTTACAGTATGTTGTGCTGTGTTCATGTGTGTTAAGGTGTGTGTGACAGGTGTTGAACAGGAATGGTGTTAAGCTTTCAACACTGTCTCTATTCTTGTGCATTTGAATATGTGGCACCAAAGTATGATGCATTAATCCAGTCTTAATGACAAACATCTCTCACACATGGCACATAAATATATATTTACAAGATTATCTGTTTGGTTTAACTCT
>JAZGTJ010019376.1:0-10934 GCA_036877575.1 Botia almorhae | reverse complement strand
CTCTCAATTTAAGTGCAAAACAAAAGAAAACTATGGAAATCCCCCACAACAGAAAATTGGCCTCACCCCCATGTACTCTGTTCGCAGGCACAGCTGCAGCATGTATCGGTTATCACTGGCTTTTTGCCTGCTGTCTCTATTCTCTGTGCTGACTGTAAACTCTGCCATCAAGAAGGGACGCAACTACACCATCCATTCATCTCAGCTTAGCTGCAGTTTGCCAGGCCCTCAGGGCCCTCCTGGGAGTCCAGGTGCACCAGGTCCCAGTGGAAATGCAGGCAAGATGGGCATGCCAGGTGTTGATGGTCAGGATGGCAAAGACGGTGAGAAGGGTGAGAGGGGAAAGAAAGGTAAAGCATGTGTTTTACTATTATAAAAACGTTACCAAATAGTATTTATTTAGTATTTCCCAAGCAAAAGGTATAAAATAAATATGACATGAAAGACATAAAAAACATACAGATCTTATATAATGCACATGGGAAAGCATAAAAAACAGCTTAATAGTCAACAGTATCAAACAGCTCAGGAAGCTGTATCAGAATATGTAATATTATTATTCCATAGATTATATAGTAACCACATACATGGTAAAATAAATTTATAGGCTGTGGAAAATTGTTTTCACACATCAGGTGAACAGGGTCGCCCTGGGAATCCTGGAAAACCTGGACCACAAGGACGCCCAGGAATTTTGGGAAAGGCAGGTCCAAGAGGCCTGAAGGGGGTGCGAGGAGCACCTGGTGTGTCTGGGGGTGCTGGGTTAAAAGGAGAGGTGGGAGATGTGGGACAGACTGGTGCCACTGGACGGTGTGACTGTGGAACAGAGGCACGATCTGCTTTCTCAGTAGCCGTAACCAAGAGCTATCCCAAAGAACGCATACCTATCCGTTTTGACAGGATAATAATGAACGAGGGTGGGCATTACAATGCCACCAGTGGCAAGTTCAACTGTGCAGTTCCTGGTGTGTACTACTTTACATACGACATCACATTGGCTAACAAGCATCTAGCAATCGGGCTTGTCCACAACGGCCAGTACAAGATCAGAACATTTGATGCCAATACAGGAAACTATGATGTGGCTTCAGGTTCAACAATACTCCGACTGCAGAAAGGAGATCAAGTTTGGCTTCAGATCTTCTATTCAGAACAAAATGGACTATTTTTTGATCCATTCTGGACTGACAGTCTTTTTACAGGTTTTCTCATTTATGCAGATCAGACTCCAGACGAGGTGAGTGTGGTGGCCAGTTCTGGATCATCCTGATCCAGACTTTCTCCTCGTTTTCCTTATCAAATGGCCCCTAATAAACCCAGTGTTTCCAGATGCACTACATCAATATTCAAGTGGAATGATGGACCACGCTGAGGACAGGACTTACACAAGATAAAAACATATTGATTAAACAACAGAAAATAACACAAAACAGCCCAAACAAAACAAAAATACAAAACACACCACGCTGAGGTAGAGAAGATAGATTTCTTGGAAAACAAGTTCCACATCATCAACATTCTTTTTGCTTTTGCAAGACAGTAAATATATTACAAAGAAGACTGGCTGGTCATCTGTACAGAGTGTTTACCTGCTTTGGTCAGAGATACTACAACACTTCCTGCAATGCCACATGTAAGGATAAGTGATATAGAGAATAAATGAATGTATGAAGTTAAGATTGTGATTTATTTGACTTATTATAAACTGTTATTAAAAAGAATTTAATTGAATTTAAGAGACCTGTGTGGTTTGGTCTTTTATTCTTTTTTTTACTAGTGTGATACGCAGGTCTTTGTTTTTATATGTAGTTTATATAGATCAATTTGTTTCAGAGGATAAATGTAACCCTTCTAGTCTCAATAATGTAGCACAGCCAACCACAACAAAGCTTTTTAAACATTTTGTTTGAATGTTTATGCTACACTTGCTATGTTCTACAAAATAATTAATATGTGCTATTTATCTACTATTAATTATTTCACCATTATGTATCATATGAACATTTAAACTATACTCCAAATTAAACCAAGATCTGACACACATGGTGAAACATACAGCCATTGGGTCATTGTTTAGACATGTTATTGTTTATCTGTCTGCTGTTTAATATTTACATTTAATTTTGTATTCAGCTCTGGGTTAAAGGTTTACCTCTGTATGACCTCTACGGGACAATCTGTCTATATAGAGATGTGCCTCTCTTTGCTGTAATGTTTGGCCAAAATAACAGCCAAACATGCTGATACCAGCATTTGATCAATACTGGGGTCTTACGCAAAACACTGTACAAATAAACACAAATGTTCTGTCCCAGCTTGAAATTGATGTTATGTAAAACTTCAGGCGAGACTTCTTTGTATCATGCAGCAATTCGTTCGTGTCCACCTGTGAAAGGTGTCTAAAAATTCAGTACAAATGTACATGCTTTAACGGAACGCCCTAACTTTGCCTTCTATTATGGTTTATTACTGCAAACTGGACAAGTTGTATCTGTACATACTTGGTATCGCTATGATAAGAAACTCCATACCAAAATTGGAATGCGCTACATAAAAACGTGCAATGTACGTCAATGATGATGACTGTCCACGTTCCCATGCGTATTAGCACTGTCTATTCTGATTGGCTGGCAGCTTCAAGTTCCTCCTATACTTCCTGTCTTATTTCGCTGAAAGGGCACAGGCTGTCCCTAACAGTAGGACTAAACCATTCGTCGAAATGTAGGTGTAAATACTGCCAAAGCATCTAGCTGTGATGTTTCCCCACGATGTTTAGAATTTGGTTAAACATTAGAATTTATAATAGACAAATTAAATTATAAGTTTAGCAATACTATAATATGTTACCTTATTTTAATACTATTAGAAAAGTCGGTCTACTTGACTCCCCCACCTGGTGGTAGTATATGTGCCACTCTGGAATATGATGACACATCTACCGGCTTTCTTCCATACAGCGAAAAGACAATTTAACGTGTCGAAAAATAATTTACAAATGTCTGCTTCAGTTTATTTGTTAGTTTTCAGTACATTTGTAAACATATTTCTGGTTTAGTCAAATGTCAAGTCATAGTTTGAATCAGTTTTAAACTGCTGTTCGAGGAACTGTAAACCGAAGAGGAAAAATGTATCCAGCCCGACGTTGTTCGTCGCTTCTTCACCGAGACCTGACCGCTCTCTGTCTGTCTTCATTGGGAACACATCCAAAGGAACTAGGTTCCCTGAAGAAGAATAGACGTCCAAATTCACGACACTGCTATTCTAGCGCTCATCCTCCTCCACTGAGGTCAAAGTCATCACCTGTTCTGCTTGGTTCTTTACAAGGTAATTTAAGATTTATGAAATAGCCACATATGCTTTGGTGTACTAATACGATTGTCATTTAGTCAATAGCTATGGCCGTGGTAGTGATAAACCCGCCTACCTACTATTAGACATCATTCTTGAGGTACAGTAGGCACGGCTGCTCGGAACAAGCCTGTGATGCTCAAAAACGCTGTAGGCGGTCTACGTATCAGTGAGTTCTGTAGGTTTCAAATGGCGCAGTGGAGAACAAAGGTGACTAATTCAAGGTCTAATCAAGGTCTTTAAAGAACAAATGTCTAAATGTTAAGGAACTATTTGTGATCATTATTCTGCAGACTTTCTTTTGTGTCCTTAATGCTGATGACACCTGACTAAGGGCAGAGGAGTAATGACTTGTTTCATACTCCCTGTTAGATAGAGACATACTGCGGTTTCTCATAACAGATCAGTTCATTTTTTTGTTGCATTTGTTCAGTTCTAGTGTGCCTTTGTCATTCCTTAACAAATACATTGCAGTGCTTTGAAAAGTTATACATTAAGGCCCTTGTGAACATAAATGCTTAATTTAATATTTCAAACGTTTCTGTATGTGCTCAGACATCTGTTCATGTACTTTCTTGGGTATTTTATATCTACAAGTATTGTTCTTGTTGTTCTGTACTAGGATCTATTCCAATGTACTTTCAAGGTATCTTGATAGTCAGCTAAAGGTCACTGTACCATCCAGTCTTGCAAGAGTCCTATATTGAATAGGGATTGTTGCAGGTCTTTCTCACAATGCATTCTCTGATCTGTGCAGCTGCCTTGTAGAATTACATTGATATAACACAGTATTGACGGAGGTACCTGTAATTAGCTTGTTTAGATGTGGCAGTCACAAATTTTTTAACCAGCACCTTTTTAACCAGCAAACAGTCACAGCACTGCAACTGTAAGATGCAATACACTAGAGAGTAGCTGATTCCATCTCAGCCTGAAATCTTCTGTATGACATGACCAGGATTCCACTTAATATGGATAAGAATCCATAATGTTATGCAATACTGACTGATTAATTAGGCACAAGATGCTTTAGTTATTGTTGGAATATTATAAGCAAGGGACTAGACAATAGTAATGTGGTGGTTGTACATTAAATTAAATAAACAAATTGGATTTAGAATATTCTTTTTCCTGAAAAGTCTTATTTTAGGTCACTAACTTGCAACAGTTTGATGAAGCCAAATGTTACATCACTAGGTCAGCAATGGTTTACATTACACATTTAAAAGTACACATGCATGCCAATATGCAGTGTAGACAATTATGAACTCTTCTTTTTAGTAGCTTACATAATAGGTCAAGTGTCTCTTGCATTTTTAGGCAGTTGTATAAATTGATGACATTTATTTAATTTACATGACAAACTAAGACACTGTCTTCTTCAGTCTATAGATTAAGTTAGGGCTAATCAGTTCTCTTTACCCACGTGCACATCTGTGTGTGCACGTGAATGAGCACGACTGCATTAGATCCCTCTCGTGATTTTCAAATGAGTCATTGTTCAGTGTGAATGGTAGGGGAAGGACAGATACACTGGTTCATTCAGGAACCCCTTTGTGTAGGAATGCACACATTAACAGACACGCACTGTCATATCCACAACTCCTAGAATCTTCATACGTGTCAGAATATGGCAATAAAGCTGAATGGGAGGATGCTGGTGTTCTCTCTTTCTGTTAAATTAAGCTGTATATTAACCCACTGACTAGACATTGGATCACTATTGGATTACCATTGGACAAATTTGAAATCAAAGAAACGGAGATTGCATCATTAAAAACAGAGACTCTGGGAATTTGGGAAAGGAGATAAAAAGGTATTGTTATGAGGTGTTAATGACAAATATGAGGATTTTTAAGACCCAAGTGTTGAGTCACAAACCCTCAACAGCTATTGATTCTTTAAGGGAAAAAACAAGACAAGAACTCTTAAATGTAATGAAGTGATATTTGTGATTGTAAATAAATGTAAGTAGTGTAAAACGTAAGTAGTAACTTCAGTTTTCATTGAGTTTTTGGTAGTTTTCAAAATATTTGTTAATATTGTTAAATAATAACGACAATGAAATTTTGTCTACAGAGAGATGGAAACAAACATGAGTGTTTATATGATGCATATTAGGTACATTTTTTGCAAGCACAGACAAAATGACATAAGTTCATCAAAGACATTTCTGTTTTACTCAGTCAGTCAGCCATACAATCTTGTGAAATGTCTGCCTACAGAATGTAGTAGTGTCTACGAGCAGATTTCTCAGTGATCAAAAACAGATTTCTCCAGTTTTAATCATGGAAGCTGACTCGCAATGCACCATTAATTGACTGACTCCTTTTTCTATAGTTAAAACACTGCAGAGCTAAAATAACATGGTTTTAATAACTAATCTCATATGTGTGTGAATGTTTGGCATTGAATTTTATTAGTTATATATTTAAATCATGTTACATCAAAGCCATCGTACTTGGAAACAAAATATTTAATTTATCTGCACTTTAAACACTGTGTGCTGTCATACTACTGTTTATATTGCCATACACTCTGTACTATCATGCTACTATTTATAGTTCCATTGGCTGCTGTTTGTTTTGAATAACTTGTGTAGTGTCTTCTTTCACATACCGTGTATTTAGATAGTTATGATATGACACTTATGACAGTAGTGTCACTAGTATGACGTGCTGTACTTTCAAAAATGATTTTAACTAATTATACATTGTTTTGAGATAAAAACAGCACAGTAGATTTTTATGATAATAAAGAAACTTCATCTATGTTGTTTTGGACTGTTTTCTTTAAACTGCTTTAGAATTATGTCAGTGTATTGTATTGTGTTTGTCTTGTTTTTCCAGTGTGTCAAATGGGCAACAGCAGAAGCAGTAGCAGACTCTTCAGTACTGTGGCTCAGACTCTGAGCTGTGCTCCACTGGCAGACCCACATGTGGATGCTGATGACTATGAATATGAGCGGGCCGACCCAGATGCACTCTTGCGTGAGTGTGAGGAGGTACTGAGAAATCGCCCCCCTCGACTGCACCGAGACTTTATTAGGACCAGAGCCAGTTCACTACAAGATGAACCAATCCGTGTTATGCAGTGGAACATTCTAGCTCAAGGTAAAGAGTCTATCTGTTCATGTCATATATTTCACTGAAGTTTCATGTTAAAAAAACAAACAGCTACATCGACTTGCTTATTTGTAATTGTCACTGTATATAATAAACCGAAAAAGTCGAAAAAGTATTTTAACATTAAAGAAATTACACAGTTCACCTTTAACTGCACCAGACGTTGTAACATTTAGGAAATGTTGCAGTGCTGCCAATTTGATTTAAATTTTAAAAAATTGTGTTGTATATCTGCAGCTCTGGGTGAGGGTAAAGACGGTTTTGTGCGCTGTCCAGTGGATGCCTTAAACTGGTCTGAGAGGAAGTATCTAATATTGGAAGAGATTCTTACCTATAGACCAGATGTGCTGTGCCTGCAGGAGGTGGACCACTACTTTGACACTTTCCAGCCTGTGTTAGCCAGCTTGGGCTATCAGAGCAGCTTCTGTCCCAAGCCATGCTCCCCCTGCCTGGATGTACATAACAACAATGGTCCAGATGGATGTGCTCTGTTCTTCAGCCGCCAACGTTTCCAGCTCCTCCACACCACCCACCTCAGACTCTCCGCTATGATGCTGAAGACCAACCAGGTGGCCATAGTGGCTACACTTCGATGCCGACTCACCGGCCAGGTCTTCTGTGTGGCAGTAACCCATCTGAAGGCACGGAGCGGCTGGGAGGCATTACGGAGTGCACAGGGGGCAAATCTCCTCCAGCAGCTCAATGATATCACCACTCAGTCATACCCAGAGTTAGAGGAAGGAATTCCACTAGTGGTATGTGGAGATTTTAATGCTGAGCCAAGTGAGGAAGTGTATAGACGCTTTATGACGTCCCCACTGGGACTGGACAGTGTGTACAAGTGTCTGAGTGAGGACGGGAACACAGAACCGCCCTACACCAGTTGGAAGATCCGGCCCAGTGGAGAGAGCTGTTCCACGCTGGATTACATTTGGTACTCAGAAAGAGCATTTCGTGTGGATGCTGTTCTGGGGATACCCAGTGAAGAGCAGATTGGGCCAGACCGGCTTCCCTCTTACCATTACCCCTCTGACCATTTGTCACTGGTGTGTGACCTCAGCTTCTGTCAGCAGCCTCATAGGCTCCTGTAGCTGTCAATCATTAGTGCTTTTTAATAGTGTTCCAGAGCAGCTTAGGACATTCCTATAGCATGTTTATATGTATATGTCTGAATGTAAGAATATATTACATTTGTTTTACTTAGAATGGAATTTATCTAATTCACCCAAAGCTTATTTTTACCTGCTGAAGTGGGTCTTAATGCACATCTGATGGACTGATGTAAATGTGTTTATTGACATTAATTATGCTGTTGTTTGTTATACAGAGGTTGTGCAATATTCTGTAATTTTATAAGTACTGAAGGGTATCATGGTCTCACGAAAATGCACATTCTTGATGAAACGGTTCAGAAAGTGGAAAGACGTTTATATTTTTATTGACTGTACATTTTTTCCTTTAAAAACATTGTAATTATTAATATGCCATTTGCCAATGACAAGTAATATAAACGTGTCACAATATTTTGTGTGGGTGTCGCTCTTTCTTCATTGAGAAGCTGAAGCGGCAGTTGTGGCCTACTGGTTAGAGACCAACTTATAAACCAAAAAGTTACTTGTTTTCCTGGTTCTAGCAGGAAACAACTGAGGTGCCCCTGAGCAAGGCACCTTGCCCCAATTGCTCCCTGGTTTGTTCACATGGAGATCTAAGTATGGGTCACCATACTTGGCTAGCAAGTAACTTCACTTTAAAAAAACAGGCTGTTTGGTATGATTAAGGAGCCTGTTAGGATTTAACAAAGATCATGGTGACTTACTAGGCTTTTCATCTGTACTGATAGACAGTAAGTGCAAAAGGAAAGAACATTTATTTTGAATGCATACAGGTTAAATGTCAGACAACTTTAGCACATCCTGCTGAGGGAATGCTCTATCAGTGTGGTTACAAATCTATGACATCTTAACAATGAAGTTTTGTCCTTCAAAGGTGATGAGTACAAACAGGTTACGATTGCATACAAGATTAATGCCTGAGAGGATTGTAAGAATGACAGCCACATTAAAACCAGTTTTTGAGAGGATATGAAATACAATGCAATGCTACCTTGTAAACTCTAGCACCCTGATGTGGTCAGACTACAAAATTACAACAAAGTTCCCTGCCATAATCCTTCAAGTAGTGACATGCAGTTCAAAGCTGTTCCTAAAAGAGCCTGAATGATGTTACATCCTTAAATGGAGAAGAATATATATTTAAATTAAAGAATAACTATCAAAGTTCAACTGAAAAGATGGATGGATGACTGGATAGTGAAACTCAGTGTGTTTTAACATATGCCCATTTCTCTCTTGGACACATTTTGCTGCTTTCTAAGACTGTCACAATAGTTGCAAATGCTACAAATCTAATCTGTTCTTGTCTCAATACATCGGAGACAAATAGGCAGAGGAGCAAAGCTTTGTTCTACGTTACTGCACATACTATTTTGACAATGCTAGTACGTTTATGTCACAGACAATAAGCGTTCTTAAAAGAACATCCAACATTAGAATGTATATTTGGGGACAGTTATTATTCAGATATGAGAACAGACTCTTTAGGTGTCCTATTAGCTTAAAGTCTCAAAACTGAACAAAAACAAGCTCTTCAGTGACTATTACCAAATGACAAACTAAAAGTATCTATTTAAGTAACTATCACACGCTTATGAAAGTCCTAACTCAGGTCATACATGAACGTGACCTGAGAGAAACTATAAAACGGTTATGAGGTTTGGTTAACAAAAGGATTTTTTGCACACAAAATGAAACACAAATACAAAGCTCATTAAAACCATTTGTTTGCATAATTTGTTCTCTATATTTAGATCTACTTGAAAACATTAAGGTAAGAATACAACAAAATAAAAGCTTCATATATTGAATATTCAATATACTGCATTTCCAACATTTTCTTTTACTTTTTGTACATGTATAAAAAACAAACGTGATTTGCAAAGTACACAGCAGTGAATGCATAATACAGAAATACACACAGATAATGGATAATACAAAGAAAGAGAAAATTATTTTAAAAAGGCTGAAATGACAAAAATATGAATGTCCTTGGAAAAACAGTTTCCTTTGAACTATAAAAAAACACTTCCTGGTACAAAATATTTGTACAAATCTTGTATTTTCTTATATTTTAGTAATGAGAAGGAAAAAGGTGACCTAAGGCTGCCTGCTTATTTGTCATTCACTACCACAATGGTATGTTTGCGCACAGACTCTTAAATGCTCCAGGTGAGCCAGTAAAAACGAGCATCAGCTCCACTGCTTCTCTTTACCCATGTGACTTTCTTTAGCACCAAGTGAAGTTCATTTCTACAGCATCACAGCACAGATGGTCTGCTATAACAAAGCGAGATTTAAATAGATTAATATAAGAAAAGAAAGACTTCCAATGTATAACCCATGCTACGCACGGTGGTTATAGTGTTGGGGTGTGAATGAATGTCTGAGCTGTAGTGCTGGCTTCATCCAGGTCACAAAGGACACGATCATTATTCCAAGGCCATGTCATTCATCATATCACTTGCATTATCGGCATCTGCATCACAAGTGCTGTTGTTGTTTTCCTGTGTGTCAGAAAGTGAATGTTTACTCAGCTCTGTGTGTTTGTGGGATTTGTCTGTGTAACTGCAGCGGCCTGTGCAGAACTGTCAACTGTCTGAGCCATGGAAACTTCAGGAGACTCGACCCTTATAATAGTTACATCCTGCAGAGACATTGCAGGTTGTACGTTCGGCATCACGGTCACCCCTGGCTGCGTTGTTACCACAGTTACTGGGGATGAGACTGCGGGTTTGGCCGTATTAGAGGGAACAGCAAGCTTCAGAACTTGGGTGTTGGAGGTCGGCACGGTAACAGGGGAAAGCGTGCTCAGAGTTATAGGAGTGCCAGCTTTGCCAGGCATTGTAGGAAGGGTAATAAACTGCAAGGTGATTCTCTCACCGCTTTGGCCCTGAGCCGGCACCAGTGTCGGCACGGCCTGGAGAAGTACTTTGCCTGCACTGTTGCCCCCTGCGACTGAGCTGGCCGTGGGGAGGATCGAAGAGCGGACAGTGGGTGAGTTGACAGATACCGTAGAGATTTTCTGACCCTGTGCTGTTGTCATGAGAACAGGGACCTGCATGGCCAGCCTCACCGTCCTACAAAAAAAAAATCGGAATGACAGCTGTTCAGTTCTGTTTATGAAGTGTCATATCTTGCAGTGTTTGGTCCAAAATCTAATCAAACACACTTGAACTGGTCAATCAAACATTGCTTCTACAAGTTCTGCATCCCTCATTTACTTTTCACTATACAGTAAATGGCACACAGGGCACTATATTAAGATTGAGTGACCAGGACGTGTCATTGCAGGAATATAATTAAATAGCTCTGGCATAAAGCAATGTGGTATTTCTGTAAGGGGTAA
>JAZGTJ010019375.1:0-10935 GCA_036877575.1 Botia almorhae | reverse complement strand
CTATACGTATATTCATTATGTATGTGGGGCACGTATTTACTAAGATCTAGGTTGTTTTATTTATGTGTCTGTGAAAAGAGATGACAGAGACAGCGAAGGCAGACTGCGCACCCTGTCTGTTTTCTTCTTTTTATAAAAGCACAGGGTTTCATTGTTATTGTGAGTGTATACAAATAAAAATAGACCCTTTACAGATTCGAATGGTGTATTGGTTGTATCTGTACGATCAAAAATGACGGAGCATTTTACGTTCATTTCCGCGTTATCATCTAAACATGCCTCAAAACGCGCCGGCGCGTTTGCCGACCCCAGAGGGTTAATAGTCTGGACCACTATTTTCTTTTTGATCCTCACAATTTTGGAATCCAGTCGCGGGCCGCCAGTTGATGATCAGTGGTCTAGGATATGAGTTGATATTTATGATTTATAGTTATTATTGATGAAAATATGTTGGGCAATGAGAAATCGTGCCAACAGAAATGCCAAGGTATAATGTTACTAATTGCAGCCATAACGTCACACTGATGTGCCAAGCAGGGAACAAAATATAGAAACTAACTAAGCTAAAAGAAGGCATGTATATAATAGGCATGTATGTAATGGTAGGTTTACTAAGGAAGTCTATCAAATCCTGATTATCTGTCTTAGGGGTCGTTCCATCCAGACCCCCACTGGTCTCGGAGTTTGGATCCAGCTGACTATAGGACCTTGGGGTAGTGTTGTCAAAAATATTGATATTTCGATAAATATCAATACTGAAATCCATGAAACGGTACCAATACTAATTTCCAGAAGTATCAATACACTGATAGCAGCCTAGCTTTGGCACTTTCATTCTCTCTCTTCTCTCCAACAGCGAGTTGACACACACGTGACCGCAGTGCCTGTCTTGTCTCATTTGCTCCGGTTAAATAGTATTAGTGAGTAAGATGTGAGTGCGGGCCCACGACCGGCTTTGGTTGAAAAAGAACACAGCAGAAGTGCTGTCTGGAACTATTTTGGATTTGACGCAACTGAACACAGAAAGGCAAAAGACACAAGCATAAAAGCAGTTACAAAGCAGTGCTAACACCACATAAATTGGCAAAGCACCTGAAAGACAGCGCCCTGACCTATATAAAGAATTTTGAGAGGTTGGTAACTGCTCTTATTTTAACATTACTGAAATATTAACCAACATGGCCCAGTATTGTTGCTGATATGAGTGTCCTCATGTCGTTCCAGTGAGGTTTGTTTTGGCAAATGATGCACGAACCTTTGAGCATCCATGTTTACTATAGCGCTCTATTTATGTGTCCTGATCAATTAATATATGTGAATCCAAAATTAAAATCTGTTCATCATATACATATTAATGTGTTATCCATCATTAATGAACAATAAGCAATACATTTGTTACAGTATTTATTCAACTTTGATAACATTAGTTAAAAAAATACAATGGTACACGTTAGCTCGTTCAAATTTAAAATATTAACATGTTATCAAAGTTGAATAAATACTTTTATTTTTAAAATATTAACATGTTATCAAAGTTGAATAAATAGTTTTTTTCATTGTTAATTCATGAGTTCATGTTAACAAATATCTATTACCATTACCTTAAGCACTTTATTGGTAGAGCCTTTGAAACAAGTGCACCTCAAGATGTTTTTGTTCATGTAAAATATGCCTCATTGTCATGTTCTAGACTTGTGATATATTTTATAAAAAAAATTAAAATACCCTTAACGTGGCACTTTTTTCCCTGTGGTATCAAAAATGGTATAGAACACAATATTTTTCAAGGTATTGTATCAAAGTTAGAAATTCCAGTATCGTGACATGAAAAGACAGACAGATGAAAGAGAGACAGATTTAGTGTGGAGCCAGTAAATCTGTTCTTGTGGGAAGTGTCCCCAGTTCCTGTTCCGGCTTACCTAATTAATGCAGCCTAATAATCCTTTAAGGGATTTGAGTAATAAATACATAGGACTATGTGTATGCTAGATTAAAGAGGTGGGTCTTTAATCTAAATTTAAATTGACAATGTATCTGCCTCCCGGACAACACTGGGAAGACTATTCCAAATTTTGGGTGCCAAATAAGAGAAGGATCTACCACCAGCACTTGTTTTTGAAATTCTGGGTACTAACAGTTGACCAGAATTTTCAGATCGCAGTGAACGCGAAGGACTATAATAGGAGCTAAACCATTGAGGGCCAGCAATCAGCAAAATTTTTAAATATGTATACAATGCTTGATAGGCAGCCAGTGTAGAGTTAACAAAACTGGGCTTATATGGTCATACTTGTTCGTTCTCATGGGAACTCTGGCTGCAGCATTCTGAACTATCTGGAGTTTTTGAAATAATCTAGCAGGGCAGCCACCAAGTAGGGCATTGCAAAAATCAAGTCTTGATGTCATGAATGCATGAATTAATTTTTCAGTGTCTGGCTTCGAGAGCATGTGTCGTAGTTTTTATATATTTTTAAAATGAAAAAACAGTTTTACAAATATTGGAAATGTAGTTTTCAAAGGGCAAATTGTTAATAAAAAAATCACACCCAGATTCTTGGCTAATGAAGCATGCTTTATAGAGCATCCATCAAGAGTAAGGCAGTGTTCTATGATGTTCTGTGTGGAAGGTTTTTATCCAATAAGTAAAACTTCTTTTTTATCTGAATTTAATAGTAGAAAGTTGCTAGTCATTTTTTTATGTTCAAGTTTTGATATCGACTATGCATTCTGTTGGTTAAAGACCCATCCCTTTAATCTACACATACTCCTGTGCATGTATCACTCAAATCTCTTAAGGGGACAATTCCCAAAAGAACAGATGTACTGGCTCTTCTCTAAGTCTGTCTTTCATTTCTCTATGGTCCTGTAGTCAGCAGGATCCGGAATTTATCCAGACCAGATGGTGGGGAGACGGGACAGGACAACCCCTGAGACAGACCAACCCAGCTTTAGTTCGACCTGACCTGAAACTTCTATCATTTCAAGTTCTGCTAGATGATCGTCCTCATACCGATTTAAGATTACAGCCATAACCTGCATAACCCAAAGCAGTGGGAATATAATTAGTAACATTATGCTTCTGTCGCCATCTTTTCTTGTAACACCCTCAGTGCCTGAAATTTTTTAATATCATGATCTAACTACAGTCCTAAAGTATGGAATCAAATCACTATCAATAAAAAAATTATTTACAAAACAATTCATAAATGCACAGCACAATTCACATGTACAAAATCAGATTCGTAATTTTTTTTTAGAGTTTCCTGGCAGGTTGCGATTCACACATCTTTTTTTGGACAATATCCTCTTTAGCCAATTACATTGAGCTTTAAATTCACCAATCATAATACTCCTTCCTGAACTGACTCAAGAGGCACAACGCTATGCTGTGCAGTGGACCTACAGTTTCAATACAAAGCAGGATTTCAGCATGGATTTAGAAGAAGAAATTCAACAAGTCGATTTTCTTAATCTGATCGTATATATATTTTAAGATCCTACGATGAGGGGGACGACATCCTCTCTTGTGGGCACGACTTCTTATGTTAGCGAGGCAGGCGAATAATGATTTGTCTGACACCTACAGACTTCATTTGTTACAGAAAAGATGTGGATCAGCTCAAGGAACGCAATATTAATGAGGAAAACCAACTGAGCTGTGTTCCTGTTGCTCAGGTGGTTGATCATTGCGCTAGCAATGCAAGGTGTGGGTTCGATTCCCAGGGAGCATATGCATTGACAAAATGTATAACTTGAACGAATTGTAAGTCGCTGTGGATAAAAGCATCAAATGTATGCCAAATGTAAACGTGTAAAACAGTCAGATTTTAACAAGACAAGGTAATAGGTAATTTTATTGTTTCATTATTCATCAATATGTAAATTTAAGAGGCTAGTTTATACTGTGTACACCACAGACGCAATTTGATCCAGTTTGAGCTCACAGAATTCATACATATTTAATGAGGTGGGTAATTCCTATAATTTGTGCTATGTAAATTGTACAAAAGCGTATGAATATTTAAAAAAAGAACAATAAAGACTTATAAAGTTAGACTGATTTTTTAAAATAAAAATGCAGTATTATTAATGTTATTACTTGTCGTAAAATGCTGGTACTTCTCAGTGTTTAAAGCATGATCATTTTATGGGCTCTTCATTAAGTCAATGTTCTTTTTTATTCTGACAGACCCTGATTAGTGTTGTGCACAGAAGAGGCTGTTTTATTTCTGGTGATGCATGCTCTTCAGACACTGAGACTAAAGAATAGTTGTTTTTCTGTTCAGTAGCACTGATAGTGCCACATGATCGTGGGAGTGGCAGCAAGCAGTGAAAGCGTAGAATGCACTTGACCTTCTGAGGCAGTGCTGACCAGTTATAAACTGAGTTTAATGTTGTACTCTAAAAACTATACACTTACATATATACAGATATACATTACTGCATTAATTCAGTGCCCCTTACTTTTTCAACCTTGCCATTGTAGTGTTTATATTTCCTGCATTAAAGAAAAATAGATGTATATAGAAGAGATTAAAGAATAGGTTAAGAAGTATTTAGAAATATTAAAGTTATTATAATTATTTGCCATATTAACATATAATTATTTTATATACATATAAAATATATACTTGGTTTTTAAAATAAAACTGCATTAAATAGAAGGTACACTGTAAAAAAAGTATTAAGTATACCTTGCAAAAGTATTCATACCCCTTGAACTTTTACATTTTGTCACCTTACAACCACAAACTTCAATGTATTTTATTGGGATTTTATGTGATAGACCAACACAAAGTAGCACATAATTGTGAAGTGGAGCGAAAATGATATACAGTTTTCAAAATTTTAAGCAAATAAAAATCTGAAAAGTGTGGCGTGTATTTGTATTTAGCCCCCTGTACTCTTATACCCCTAAATAAAATCCAGTGCAATCAATTGCCTTCAGAAGTCACCTAATTAGTTAATAGAGTCCACCTGTGTGTAATTTTGTATAAATACACCTGTTCTGTGAAGGCCTCAGTGGTTTGTTGGAGAACACTAGTGAACAAACAGCATCATGAAGAACAAGGAACTCACCAGACAGGTCAGGGTTAAAGTTGTGGAGAAGTTTAAAGCAGGGTTAGGCTATAAAAAATATCCCAAGCTTTGAACACCTCAATGAGCACTGTTCAATCCATCATCCAAAAATGGAACAAGTATGCCACAACTACAAACCTACCAAGACATGGCCGTCCACCGAAGCAGCCAAGAGGCCCATGGTCACTCTGGAGGAGCTGCAGAAATTCACAGCTCAGGTGGAAAAATCTGTCCACAGGACAACTGTAAGTCGTGTACTCCACAAATCTGGCCTTTATGGAAGGGTGGCAAGAAAGCCATTGTTGAAAGAAAGACATAAGAAGTCCCGTTTGCAGTTTGCCACAAGCCATGTAGGGGACACAGCAAACATGAAGAAGGTGCTCTGGTCAGATGAGACCAAAGTTAAACTTTTTGGCTTAAATGCAAAGCGTTATTTGTGGCAAAAAAGTAACACTGCTCATTACCCTGAACACACCATCCCCACTGTGAAAAAAGGTGGTGGCAGCATCATGCTGTGGGGATGCTTTTCTTTAGCAGGGACAGGGAAGCTGCTTATAACTGTAGTTGATGGGAAGATGGATGGAGCAAAATACAGGGCAATCCTGGAATAAAACCTGTTGGCGGCTGTAAAGGACTTGAGACTGTGAAGGAGATTCACCTTCCAGCAAGACAATGAATATACAGCCAGAGCTACAATGGAATGGAAATTTGTGGCAGTAGGCAACAACTGTGTAGCACCTGATCACACATTTCAGGCAACACGGATACACAGGATACTGCTTAATAGCCCATTATGTGTCAAAATGAACTCTTTTCTGATTTTGGAGTATTAATCATAATCTTTTCATCATCTTAAAATGGATTTCATAATGCAAGGGTGCAGATTAATCTACATGTAAAACTTTGTGTTTGCTCAGAAATATATAGACAGCTACTAATTCATTTTGATAGCCTTGTCTAAGATGACTGTGGCACTAGACATGCTCATGTTTTAAAAAATAATTGTGTTATGCCGCCTGAGAACCTTACTTTGTTTATGAATACCCTGAATGCCCTCAATAGCTCACCTCAGGCACAAGCCACATTTGTAATAAACTGCTGCTTCTAAGCTTCTAATACTGCTTCTGCTAGTTTTAACCACTGAGTTTTTCCAGATGCTGGATTATTTCTTCAGTCTGCAGTAACATGTAAAAACAAAGGCTACACTACGTTTCTGTGATATTATTTTGATAATGAATCAGAAGATATCTGACTGATTTTGCAACATCCACAAACGTGAATGAATAGTATTTGAAATTTACGAATCTACATCGAATCTACTTTAGTACATGTGAATTGTGCAGTTATGAATTGTTTTTTAAATGAATTATTATTAATAGTGATTTGATTCCATACTTAAGACTCTACTGTTTTGCTATTTGTTTTTTTTTATATTTTATTGTATTATTGCAAATACCTATACTACTGTTCTAAAACATGTAATATTCTTTCTATGTACCATTTCCATGTAAGATGGAAAGGTATATCTTAATGCTACCTTCCATCTGTCATGTTAATTGACGAAATGTTGCATGAATTCAAAAGTACACACTGTTTTAGTTGGCTGTCTGGATACATTACCCTCTGAGATAGGTATGAGCTGTCACACGACCACATGCACCTCCATGGCCTGAGTAATCAGCAGTGGGCAGTAAATCAGAAATTGCCACATTGACTTGACTTTAAATGAGATGTAATGTTTGTTCTACCGCTCTGGGCACATCAAACTTGCGCATACTGCATCTCTGGCATGCATGCACATTTTGTCCAGACGCTTATAGCTGGATGAAGAGGATTTCTTTAGCAATGAAAGCGAATCCACTGCAAAAGCCAAAACCAAAAGTCCTGAGATAAATGAGTACAGACATAGTCACACAAACATTTGTTTTAAACAAGATTTTGATATTTCAATATATATAGATTGATATTTCAATATATATAGATTGATATTTCAATCTAATCACACCAAGCATGAACACTGAGATGTTGTAAAAGAAAGTTGTAAAAGTTGTAATACAAAGAAATCAATTTTTATGTGGGTATGTGTATTTTGTCAGCCGGCATTGTATGTGGAGCTCTTGTTGTCTTTGTACACACCCAAAAAACAAGATGTTTCAAATCAAAATAGTTTCAATTCATTGGTAAAGTCTGCTTATGACATACATATGCTATACTTCAAAAAGACACTACTAGGCACACTTTTGCACATAAGTACACTTTGGATCATCTGACTAATTTTTATGATCTTAAAAATCTTTTGACCTTTTAAATGCATGTGAATTATATTTTTGTTGAAAAACATTGCACCAACATATTTTTAAATTTCCTTCAGTACAAAACTAAAATGAAGTTTAAAAAAGGTTTCTGAAATGCATGACCAAAAAGGAAAAAGGCAGCCAGTAAGAAACCAGTATAGATGGAAACTCCAATATTGTTTAAAAAGAATTTCAGTACCTGAAGGAGCTGGCTGATATAATGCCAAGAGTTCATATTCTAGGCAAAGGGTGGCTACTTTTAAGATTATTAAATATAACAGTTTGATTTCTTTTGAAATTTTCAGTCATGAATTTTTTAGTCACAGCATAATTCCCAGTTATATTTGTATTATTCTATAGTTTTGATTTTATTCGAAATAGGGAGAAAAAAATTAAGCACAAGTTACCCTAAATGGTTGAATGGTAGTGCATGTTTATTTATCCCATGTAAAAGCACTGTAAATAAAAATGGACAGCTTTATTTAAAATAGTGCTTTATTGCCACATTAAAATGATTAAGAAATGAAGCAGAATATTAAAGTGGTAATTTTCTGCGAATATTATCTCTATGTTATAGCTTCATTCTTATAAAAAGCCTGTTGAGATCATTTTTAAATCATTTCGACATTTAAATATTTCAAAGACTTTAAAACGTCAACATTGCACTTAATCCACCATAATCCACCACTTATCCACCATAAGCACACCTTAAATTTTCTGCATTTAAAATAATTTGTTTTGATCTTAGTGTGAATGACTTTATCTGACTTCTGCAAAAAAATGCATTAAGTGTGAATAGGCCACTCCTGCTGCCTTTTAAAAATAAGACAATTTTTAGTCTTACAAATAAAGGAATATTGTTTAGCACTAAGAGCAGCATCCATAGTCATGCTGCTGATGACAAGAGAAATTTTGACATACCTTACAAGAAAATCAAAGTGGCTAGTTATGCACTTACAGTCAAAATCTATGAGGTTACAAAAATAACATTTCTATACCTCTGTTCTGAAAGTCCTCAAGGAACATACAGATTTGCTAACGGGGAAAAAACAAATGATCCATCTTTTGGCACTGTTGATTCCAAATGTTTTAAATTCCATTAGCAATCCTGTATATTCTTTAAGAACTCAGAAACACCAGCCAAGCCTTGGTCTATTATTCAAATAATCTTTCAAGAATGCATCTTAACTACTAAACAATAGTGCATATCCTTTAGTATACTATTAACTTTCGAATAACATTGCACTTGGAACAGATCATGCTGTGTGGCTTCACAACATAAGGGTATAATGTGCAGTAAGTAACCTGAGGGGTAAAATGCATAGCCACATTCAGGTCATAATTTACAGCTTTATTTGTCACACCAAACGAAAATTAAATTCTAACAGTTTAAGTCATAAAGGGAAGAAAACAGCATATATATGATACAGCCTTGAAAGATTACTGTGTGTTAATTTACAAAAGCTCTGAAGAAATTTACCAAACCTATCTTCTGCAATTACATTCTTATAAATACAAAAATCTTAACTATATTGCTCTAAAATCTTCCAGCAGTCTGGCAACATGTGGACAACATTTGTAATGCTGTTTGGGAAGATGACATCACATAAAGAAGTTAATTTTAGGCATACTGGGATGTAAGGTTGGCATATACTCTCCCAGCCAACAGGCGTAAATATTAAAATCACCACCATACCAGTGATGGCACCTAGGTGTTTTTTACAAGCCTAGCAAAAAAAAACAAAAAACTTTTCTATAGTGCCCAACCTCAGTGTCTATTTTACTGCTTAGCATGACCTTGAAATCACTTGCTGTCATTTGGGGTTGGTTAACTGCTTTTGTTTATGGAATGTCTGTAAAGAAAGACAGCTCTTAAAGTATAAAATAGGCCCACCCCTCACAAAGTGTGTGCAAGTGCATATTTCCTTCAAAAATACAGTATAACTACTCTTAAATATAAAAATATTAGCTCAAAACAAGACACTGTAAAAGTAAGCATCACTGAGAAATGAAGGGCAGAGTATTTAGACAAAGTTTCATGGCATCTTATCCTAACAGCATGTATCATATATATAAAGTCTAGAAAACCCCAATTACCTTGCCAATTAAAAAAATAATACTATTCCTAATATTATGGATCAGAAGTGGAGGTAGCTTTTGCACAGCAAAATCCCTCCCATTTTCCCAGCAGTTTAAATTAAACTTAACTTGGTCTAAACTAAGCAGGAGCTGTATTTTTTAATCTAACCTTTTGCTTCATCTAACTGAGGTATTTCTATTTGTTTTGACTGATATGCATGTAATTAATGTAAACATACAGCAGTTCTGTAATGTTACACGTAACAGTGTGTAGAGCATAACAGAGAAATCCCAAAGGCATACAAAAGACTAAATCTCCCACACATAAATATTATTGAATGAAGTTTAAATCGTAAAATAAAAGCAAAGGATTGGAATATATGCGTGAATTAATAGATTGCCGTGCAGATCTGCTTATTATGTAAGGAATGTTGTGTCTTTTAAAGTAAAATAAGGAGTAAAATAACAGTAACTCACACATCTTTGGGCACCAACTGAAGACATGTATAAGCACATGGCAGAATTATATAAATACAGATAAACAAACCATGTATAGTCATTATTTGAAAGAAAAAACCCTTTTGGTTATAAGATAGCATTTGCAACTTCACAGCCGTCCTTCCTCTGCACAACTGTGAGTGTTGAAGTGTGTTAAGGTGCAGCGATGTGGAGGGGCTGTCATCAGGAGACCTGATGCACTCTAATGTCCTCCAGGATGTCGTCTTACAAGTGACCCACTGCAATAGTGCACTAACTTAAAGAGAACCTACAAAGACAGAGAGATGATGTCAAGGAACAGGTGGAAACATCTGTACAAGATTACATGTCAGCAACTACTGACACATCATTAGGTAATAAACATTTTTAGCTTTCAAATTTTTGGTGAATCGAGTAAATAATATATGTAATATTTCAGCATTTTTGCTATATCTCACTTGTATTTGTGTATATCAGCATTATAATCAACCAACGAGCATTACACACTAAATAGCCCCTATCAGTTGACCACTGTCACAAACTTGCATGGCATCTCAGGGGCTTACCTGTTATATTTAATTCAGTTTTATTTATATAGCGCTTTTTACAATGTTACATTGCTTCAAAGCAGCTTTACATAGAAAAACAAATAATAATAATAATATTATAATAATTTATTTGTATAGCACTTTTCATACATAAATGCAACTCAAAGTGCTTCACAGTCATGAAACAAACATATAAACATAAATATAAGATAATTAAAGCTTTAAGTAATTTTAACAAATATAAGCAAATCTTAAGTAAAATATAAAATAAAACAGTTACATAAATACACAGAAGAAAGGAAAAACAAGCAATCAAAGCATTGAAAATAAGTCAAATAGAAACATGCAAATTGCACAGGTTATGTAATGCTTTATAAACTAGTATAAGAATCTTAAAGTCAATCCTTTGGTGCACTGGTAACCAATGTAATTCCATTAAAACCGGTGTAATATGTTCT
>JAZGTJ010019374.1:0-10935 GCA_036877575.1 Botia almorhae | reverse complement strand
TACACTATAATTACAAAAAAGGTCTGCGGTAACTTCAGTTTACTTACGCGGTTCGTTGCATGGTAATTACCTGGTTTCTTACCCCCTTATTACCCGAACGTACGGCGTTGTTCCCCTTTACTTACCCCGTAAGTTCTTTATAGGTACACTATAATTACAGAAACTTACACCGTAAGTTCAGTGTACTTACACGGTTCTTTGCGGGTTGTAATCTAAAGCGTTACCCTTATTCCCAGTCCAACATACAGTGTGAACTGAAGTATTTATTGGGTATGCAGAGTCCATACCAGAACACAGAAGCTCCACGTTATCTTTAAACTGTAAAATGTTCATTTGCTCTGAACTTCCTGACTGTGAAATGAGTTTTCTTTACTGTTTGTAGTATTGACAAGAAACACGTCAAACGTGGAGGCAGGAATAAAAGCACTGCTGCTTGTACTTTTCTAAAGGTCAATAATTACACCTGACTAGTTTCAGATTCACACAGGAATAAGAACTTTCTGCTCTTGTGTCTCATCTGCCACAACAACAGATGATCAGAATGACAATGTGTTGTGTTTTAGATTGAGTAGAACTAGTAATCACCGGAATGAGAAGTTCATTACAGCCCAAAATTAAACTGATCCATGTAAAGTGTTTAAAAATGGAAATCAGACAGTAGTGTTTGTAGAATATATCTTTAAAGGTGTTTTTGAAAGCAGGATTTGGGTGAAATTATACAGTCAGCAGAAATGTCTTGCGGTCCTATGTGGTGCGCTTGATCTTTTCATCCTGCTGCCGGTACTGATTCAGTAAAATCCAGACCTTTCCCCCTAGTCACGTTTCTGAGGTGTCAAGCCCTAATCCTCATGCCCGACACCTCATTAACATGACCGTTAATCTGTCTATCTAACTGTCTATCTCTAATCTCTAAACTGTGTCTCTAACAATGAATCAGATATCTTCAAGACGCCGCAAAACCAGCCAGATAGAAACAAAACTACAAGCTCATGGGACACTTTAGGTGTATAGCTGTCATTTCCGTGTTGAAATGACAGTCTGTAATAGATTATGGTCCAAAAACATTTTGTGTTTGATGCCTTTATAGATAAAAGCTCCATCAGTAAAAGGATAGGCAGTCTAAAACAAAGACAGTCTTGTCGATAAGAACACACACTATAAATGCCTCTCTTTCCATATCTTTCATTTCACTGCATCATATCTTTCAATTTCTGTTGCCCTGTTGCCATCTTAAGATGTGTTTGAAACCTCCCGTGGCTGAGATTGATTACTGAGAGCTAAGTGTAAGTGGCTCTATAGCCAGTTCATTTCTAAGGCAATCACACCTTTTTCTCCCCGAGTCCAAAAGATCAATGTGGACAGGATCGTTTCTCTAGACCTGAGCTCTGGATTGGTTTTCACGCTGCTTCTGGAGCTGCGTGCTTATTTCTGGTTTGTTTTGATTATAGATGATTATTGTGGTATGTAATGTAAACTGTTCTCCTGGATAAATGTTTGGCAGGACATGTTTGGTAAACCTTCAGTCAATGACTTTTCATACAATGCTGTCCGTGCGTGTAATCACGAAACAGTGCGTGTGACTGTGGAGTCTGGTGTGACTTGACTCAAAGTTACAAAGACGAGTCAAATCAGGGGTTTCACTAAAATCAATTCTTTAAAAGATACAAACCAATCTTAAATGTACATGTTAACAGCAGTGAGTAAACACTGTATGAGTCAGATCATTTTGTTATTTCCTGAGTTCATTCAGCAATAATTACATTGTGCTAGAGAGATGAATATATTAAATTCCTACTGAAATTTAGTGGGCGGTAAAATTTGTACTTTCATGTAGATGGCATATTTTAATATGCAGAAATATAAAAAATTCAGGCATATTTGACTCTAACTGAAATACAGTGAGCAAAATAAATTAACTACGCATATTATGATTGGAAGAGGGCAGGATTCCTGCCACTATAAAATATTCACTTACGGCGTTGTCATTTTATTACTCATATTACTCATTTTATTTTAATATTTTACAGAGAGAAATCTACTGAAGTCATGTAATGAGTGAAACCAAAGGTCTGTAAATGTGTTTGCAAATGGCTAATCTTAATTAAAGGCTTTCAGATGGGAAGGCTTGAGAGATCAAGATTTCAAGATGCTTCTAAGTTCCGATCTAATGATCATTTTACATGTCAAATATATCCAAAATCATTGCACAGCAACTGCTGTTAGCTTATGTTTATGGTGATTTCAGGTGTCAGATGAATTATTATGAAATTGTACAGTTGATGTACTTTAAAGTGACACTCTTAAAACTACATTTTTGTAGCTAAAGTATAACATTTGTTTGCCAGCTGCCTTGCTCAGTAACACGGTAAGTTCTTTTTATTGGTTCTTGTATGGAGAACATTCATTTTTATAAATGCTGGAGGTGAGACGCAAAATGTGTCAGTGTTTTGAGTTCCTCTACGTGAAGGACAGTAGAGGCCCTGAAGGACAGTTCTATGAGGGAGGCTTTTGGTTTCCACGGAAACTGGCTATGACAGCCCTAAAGAGCAATAGCGAATCATCAGGTGGGTCTTCCCTCATCCACACACACACACACACACACACACACATGGTATAGTTCGTACTACTATAGCGTGACACCCAGTCAGCAAACCCAGTCTTCTAGAATTCAGTGAATGTGTAGAAATGCCGACTTTGATTTCATAGTGTCATACAGTCTAAACATCAGAACATCAGAGCATTTGAAAATTTGCTTAAAGCAGCTGAGAAAGACAGCAAAAATTAAGGGTTAAAGTCAACCTTCAACCCTTATCGCAGGCCTCACAAAAACCTCTAGCCAGCTTTACCTCCCTATAGGCGTGTTGAATCAGCCCGCTACTCCACAGCTTAAGCACAAGAAATGTGACCTTTGAAGCACAGACTCTACGCCTCATTAATTCACACCAAGTCCAGACAAATCTGGGAGCTTCCAAACCCAGTGCTGAAGTCTGTGGGGAAAGCCTGCAAATGACACATTAACCTCTAACTCACTCAGCCCCGTCTAGACAACTCTGTCACTGCAGATCTGTGTGGGTCTGAAGACATTCAGGGGCGGATGAAAGATTCAGGGCTTCCGAGGTACAAATGACAACAGATTACTCTGCAATCTCCTGCAATCTGATCTCCACCTCCACCTTGACATATGGAGATGATGTTTGATTTTCTGGTCCTACACAATCTGCCAGTGTATTTTGTGATCATTGCAAAATCCCATCATGTTCTGGTTGACACAGGCTATGGTTGTGGTTATCCTTAGGGATTGCCTGGGGATAAGTAAATTATGTGAGAATTTTCATTGATTTTTCAGTGGTTTTCCTTTAATAAATAGTTATTTTCCTTCCTGGGAACATATTCCTTTGCATACCTTTATATCTGAGACAAAGACTGCATGAGGAAAAGTTCTCAGAACAATAGCTTACTGCAAGCAGTCTTCAAATGGCAATGAAATCAATACTGAGTAACAGTTAATCAACACCAAATTGAAATCTCAGCCCATATAAATGGCAAAGTCTAAGAAAAGTGCTTCTTCAGTAATCAATGGCAATATTCTTTGGTGGCTTGTGTTGCCAGCCGCATGGAGGTGAATGTGTGTGTGACACAAAATTTGCTTTACAACATATTGTTACTATTTGCATTAATTCTATTGACCATTAAAAGATGGAATCACTTTTATTTAAAGAACTGTGCAAAACTTTATCTGCCATTCCAACCCGCAAGTTTTAACTACAAAGACACAGACCAATTCTTTTTAGCAAGTGGATCCTTCACTCGTGCAGTTCAGTTAATCTGCTTTTAATGGATTTGTGGGATGTTGTGTGTGTAACAGCTGTTATGTAATGATACACACAAGTGCAGGCTAATGTTCTTCTGTGATGTAATCTTTACCACCTCTTTGCCTGAGCTATTATCCTAACGTAGCATTTTTAATCACTGCACAGGGTTTTCTGTGCAAACCAAATAATCTATCCCCATGAAAAACAACCCATTAGGCAGTAAATGTCATTCAAAAAGGGCCAATGACATCTTAGCTAGTGTGAGATCGCCAGGCAACATCGTATAACTTACAGAGGGTGGCCACATGACAATGTTAGACTGAAAGCTTGGTCACTGAAACCCATTTGCAAATATTTGCAAAGGTGAGTCATGATGTGTTGATTACTAGTTAGCACCGTGTCTAAATGAACTACAAATGATCCATCAGGGGCAAAACTTCAGCTGCATACACCATAGAAACTGTACAAATAATGTAAAGTGTAAGACAAAATCTTACACATAATTATAGCAGATGCTAAACCTATACTTTATCTGCACAATGAACAATGGGCACAAGTTCTTTTGGGCAAAGTGTTTTATATGTTCAGTGTCTATAACTACCCATGTTATCCTATTTGTGTTGATATTGACAGGATTCGCTGTTCCAGTGCTTGATATCAGACCAAAACAAACAATTGTTTATCCCTAATATTTAGTCAGTGACATCACTGGATAAAGGAATTTAGCCAGATAAAGTGGTGCTGAACTGAATTAGCATCTCTGTGACTATCTCACACAAAAAACTGCACTGCATGGTCACATAATAGCAAAGGAATATGAAGCCATTTAGCAGGGCCAGACACATTCTATAGAACAATAACCAGAATAATCCAGAATAATAACACATTAACACGCTGCTGTGAAACAAAGAGGCTACATAAACACCAGGTCAGTTATCCTTTATGATCAGTCCAACCATCAGAGCTAAACATGGTGGAACCTCTCAGCTCTGCAGCACAGAGCAGAAGGTAGAATTCAACCTCCTGCACCTGTCCTTCAACTACTGGCTTTTCATTTTGAGGAATGGTACAATATCCCAACACACTCCATTTAGGGTCTCTATAGCAGCAATCCAAAAAGAACTGATGTTGTTCTAAAGGCAAATAATGGTTCTGCGTGCAGTTAGGTCTCAATCTCTGTGCAATGAATCAATCAACCAATCATAAGAATGAATCAATCAATCAATCATAACAATGCCCGCCCTTGGCATCCAATCAGAAAATCATGGTTAATTAAGACAACATCCAAAGTAGAATCACAGTTTAATTAACAACCACATTCCTGAATAGACTTTCTAATGGCTTTATTAACTTGAATTATTTCGCTTTGTGTGCATGCATGTCTGTCACCACTGATGTGTGTGAACCTCACATAACCTAAATATTACCCCACCAAATATCTAGCAGAATTAATTATTGTTAAAATATCACCCATGAGTTCATATCAGTGTTTTTAGGCTAAGCAGAATATATCTGGTTTTTTAGCCATGCATTAGATTAACTTGTGGTATTAAGGATCTGGGCTGGTAATCAAGAGGTTGTTGGTTACACTCTCACAAGTCACTTCTTTGCACTTTAGCTTTCGTCATTTCCAATGGCAGCCAAACAGAATAAACAGTTGTTTAATTCGTACGTTACACAGATTATAACACAGCACATTTGCGACATGATGAATGTATAGGTATTAAAAGACAGACACATCCAGCGACTGGTACCTGAGTGTTTTGCGAACCATATCTTCATCTGTTATTCCATAATAGGTCAGGGTCTCGCTCCAGACAGGGTTGAGCGTGTTGCGTAGGGTCTTGGTGCGGAGCTTATTGGCCTGGAAAAGAGGATGCATTCCTTGTAGATTAGTGACTGTACACCTACACACTTGTTTCAAAACACGTTCATTCACCATACATTACTTGTACTTATATTGTGACTTTAGTCATGTGCAAACATTTGTTGTTTAAAAAAGTTATATTGCATAACGTTTATATTTATTCATTTAGCAGATGCTTTTATTCAAAGTGACTTTAAACGTTAAACATTTTGTCCTAAGAACCAACAAGCCAAGACTACAAAACTACATTCAGAAGTGGGAATCATGTTCTGATGCTATAGCCAGAACATCAGAACATCAGAGATTAGTCAGGTGTCTGTGAAACATGTTTGTTTTAAGAACCACATAGAACAAAATAGTATAGACAGATAAATAGATTGGACACTATTTTCTTGTACAGTATTTCATAAGGTGAGACACTAATTATGCAAATCATTCATTTATAAGATCCAGAACAGTTCAGTCATGATACGGTCTCATGTTTCATTTCATCATTTTGCATCGTGCAGTCTGTTAACCCACGTTAACACATGGCGATTAAAGCTGGAGCAATTAACACAAGTAGATTGTTGGCAAGATGAGCGAGGAGGCTATTGGTCAATAACTGATGAATTATAATAAGGGTCAAGAAAATAATTTGTGGTCCCACAGAGGCTGATCGATGACAAAGAAAAACTGGCATTTGGATCTCAAGGTTTCACTGGTCAATTCTGGTCTATTCTAGAGCCTTGATGTGACAGAACAAGGCTGGTTAAAGATTAAAAAGACTGGGCGGATGGAGTACTTGTGTCAAGGAGATTTGGAATCTAGTTGAAATGTGAGCACCAAAAGTACATTTTAAGCTAGAGGGGAAAAGATGAAGAGGATTTTACTGTAAATGTTTGTGGATCCATTTGAAGCAGCTCACACAAGTCAGAGGACAGACTTGTTACATTTGCAATTATGTCTAATAGTTTAACAGATACATTTATCCAAAGCAACTTACAAAGACAGACAGCATTTAACATTTTGTCCTAAGAACCAACAAGCCTAATCTACAAAGCTAGGAGAAACACAATTGTTAGTCTGTTGTATTTAGAAAACACACTGTGTCAATTCACAAAACATAACCTTGAGTGCCTTATTGCAAATTTTAATTAAGCAATTTCATGCCGTCTGAAGATTCAGTCCATGACATTGACATGTATAACAACAATAGTTATTTCGTATGGCAGTATATAGTTTATTTGTATAAGACAATGTACACTATATAACCAAGAAACACATACCTTACTGGCTCCAGGCAGCAGGTGCAGCTTAACATAGGGATCTGACAGGCCATTGTGATCCATTGGTTTGAGTCCCTGAGATAGAGAGAGAGATAAAGCAAAAAAAGATAAAGATAAAGCTGGTTATGACAGAAGAAACACACTTCTGAGGCTCTTAGGTTTCTATTAAGATGCATTTTAGCTTGGAGAAGAAATCTCAGCTAGTTTCTTCTGGATGTAGAAAGCTAAATATGTCTGTATGTAAACACAGCAGAAACATTGGAAGCATAATTACATAAACATCAAGTGAGCAACTGGGCAGTGGAAACAAATATGACTGTTATGTTTTTCCTTAAAGGTTTAAGAGCTGTGATGTTTCTCATCATGTCAGTTGATGTGTAAGAGCCTTAAAACAGAGAGATCACTGATCACTGCACTGCAACAGCTCATCAGTTCCTTTACAAATGCAGGCCATACTTGATTAAAATCAGGAAATAGTAAAATAGCTCGTATTTTTACGTTATGAAGAAAATGTTCGCCCTAGCAACAGCTCACAACATTGTGTGCATTCACGATTCTTTGCCACAATGCACACAATGTTGTGAGCTGTTGCTAGGGCGTTGCTATGCGTTTGCAGGAGTGTTCTGAGTGGCTGTTTACTTGTGTAAAATGACAGAGGTCACTTCTCAGGCTGCTGGTATTCTAATGCTTAGACCTGGTCTGGGTTTCATACAATTTAATGGAAATTTACCATCACCAGATGAAAACTGAGTAATAAAACATCTCTTCTTAACAAGCCACACGACTTTCTGAAGTTTCATTCACATCCCTCAAAACACAAAAAATCCCTAATTATGAGCAATGACAATAATAATGCTTATCTTGGCAAGCACTGTAATTAGGAATGAACTAAAAGCTGTAAAGAATTTTCAGTACAAATCTTCAGTGTTGTCGTTTGTTTGTCTGTTGTCAGATTACATGACAGATGTCTTCTCTTTACACTATTATTTTTCTGCTCTGAAACTGATTGTGCAGCTCGTATGTCCTAGAGACCTGAAACTTTGAGGGATGGAAGTTGTACCCCAGTCCAGAGCAGCGACCTGATCAGCCTGACGGTGGCGCTACAGTGACTAAAACAAAACATTTGAAAAATGGCCATAACTTTTAAACCATTTGTCAGTGCCTGAAATCCTAAGCTGTTTTTTTATTTTACATTTATAAAATGAAGAGCATATTTGATAAATCTCCAAGTTAACATATTAAGCAGCCCTAACTGATATACATGCAGAATTTAACCCCAAATCAACTTTCTATCATCCCTTCAAGTTAAACGTGTGGCTTAGACGTTAGCTTTTGAATGTAGTGCTGGTATTTAAACCCTCCATGCTCCAGCACTTTCTGCCAGGTAGGATTCCTGTAAGGTCCTTCATACGGACCCTCACACTGTGTGCAGTCATGTGTGAGATTAGCAGATCTTAGAGGGCCCGGGAAGGGACGAGCCTCTCCAGGGTAACACACAAGGACTGTCAGAAGCACAACCCTAATTAGTTGTTTTCTGCTTCTCTGAGCTATGAAGTTTAAATGTGACAATAAGCTTCACAACTCTCTCTCTCTCTGCACCTTTGTTTAGCTTGTGGGTACATGCAGAAAGATCACAAAAGCATAAACAATCAGTTTATTACAACAACAAGAAATCAAACAAATGAACATGAGAAGGCGTTAGAACACCGCACTCGCTCTCTCTCTCTCTCTCTCTCTCTCTCTGACAAATTCTCTGCACAGGTTACACTTTTTAAAAGGGTGTTAAAGAGATGAAAATAATGAAAATTATTATTGTTTTTATTATATTACTTGTAATTACTCAATGTAAACAAAGGAAAAGAGCACCAGGACAATCTGTTAATCTCGCTCGTTTTGGCTCAACAGAATGTGAGTAAATGATGACAACATTTTCATTTTGAGTGAAACTTTCACTTCTAGGGGAAAATAAGTAAGATTTCTTTCCTCTTATTTTCAAAGGTTTAAATATGTGTCACGGTTTGTTTGTGGCTTTTATTTGTGCTACCATGTCCTGTTCTAACGGAAACACAAACCTATATTCAAAACCAATATTCACAGTGGCCTCCACAGGTTCATTCCACTCTGTGCGGTTGTGTTTGTGAGAATGCTTGTTTTGTGTGTGTGTGTGTGTGTGTGTGTGTGCATAGACTACAGATGGTTGTTCTCTTTGAATGTACTGCTGAATTGGCCTCTGGTCCACTTTACTATAGATAAGAACTGATGCAACCAATCATGAAAATAAAAAACAAGCACAAATCTGAAGCTTGTTTTCCTTGTACCTATGTGTTCCCATCTTCCCTCTGTCATAAATCTAATACCAATACACCTAAACGCTTTACGCAAACACAGGAAGATATGTGCCTGTGTGGCAGGAACTGAGTTACTGCCGCTCAGTGCTAAACCAGGCAATAAATTTGCCTTGTGTTTCAGGGCTGTGTGACATATGTGTGCCTGGTAAACGGCAGCCCATCTGCACTGAGCAGATAAATAAAGAGATGCTTGTCGTGTTGATTAAATACAATACTGATGTGATTCACTCTCATGCAATATTGGAGGATGCATAAAATGCAGAGACACTTTTATCAAAGTTCTGTCATCAGATGTTTGCTGTACCTTCAAGCTGATTGGACGTAATCGAGTGGGTGTGGCCTGAATACACATTGTGATGTCCCAACTGAGCTTAATAAACAATAAGGACAGTGTAAGAGGTTCTCTGAGAAAACAGCCCACAATAAACATGTGTGATGGGGCCTCAGATTTTCATGAATGGACAGTTGATCATAATTACAGAGAAGCAGGAGAAATGACCGGAGCGACAGGAGATGGGCGGCACACATCAGAGTGCCCGCATGAATGCTGTGCCCACTTATTCATGCTCCCATACAGCTGTCACATTGCCAAGCATGCCCTCATCAACAGTCAACTAGCCCAAATCTGTTTATCGTCCAAATTATTTATCTTTCTTCTTTTGAATAAACTGTATCCTGCTGGAGATGGTCTCCACTTACAGCTGAAAGAGGCCAGATTCTTTTAAAGAAAGGGGTTGGTCGAAATCAAGTGCATTTGATGGAAGCAGATGGAAGTTCCAGCACAGATGACTCTCAATGGGTGTAAGTTGTAAGGACTCCAAATGCCATCGAGCCACCCAGTACAGAGCCATGTGCCCATAATGCATTGCAAGTTCAGGCTGAGGGAGGGTGTGGTCACTTACGAAGGAAAATGAGAAAAGTAATTGATAATACACAACAAACTAGTTTGTCAGTAAGTGGAATTCATATACTTTTTTATGTTAAAATACTTTCTCCTGCTACAGCTTAATGTTTAATTATGACGTTTGTAGGTTAGCAAGTAAAACACTGCTTTGTTAGTTTAAGTGGCAATTCAAATGGAATTGCCCCTGGTGGTGCAGAAATGGCATTCCTCACCTTTAACCAGCTTGCAGATATAAGGAGCCCATCTCTATATATGTACAAATATTTGTATAAAGAGTATGAATAGGGCAGTAACTGATGGCAGGAGCATGCACACTTGAACACACGCTTTTGCTCGCATCTGTGTTCACGGGCTGCTACCACAACCTCCATGCCAGACGGAAAGCTAATTTAATACTAGCACAGGTGTGAAAGCAAACTCTAAAGAAATGGTTCTTAAAAGGTTCTTTAACAATGTTAAAAGTTCTTTTTAGAACCATGTCTTTCTGAAGAACTCTTTTGTGTTGAAATAGTTCTTTTAATCGGGAAAGGACTCTTTAGTTTGTTAAAGGTTATCCGTTTTTTTCCAAGCTGCGTCCTAAATGGTTGTTTCTCGTGCACCAAAGCCCTGACTCAACTGTAGCCCTGAAGCCCCGACTCAACTGTAGCCCTGAAGCCCCGACTCAACTGTAGCCCTGAAGCCCCGACTCAACTGTAGCCCTGAAGCCCCGACTCAACTGTAGCCCTGAAGCCCCGAC
>JAZGTJ010019373.1:0-10936 GCA_036877575.1 Botia almorhae | reverse complement strand
CGAGCGTCTGCGAGACGCTGGAGGAGACCGGGGACATCGAGCGGTTGGGTCGCTTCCTATGGTCGCTTCCAGTGGCACCGGGCGCTTGCGAAGCGATCAACAAGCATGAGTCCATCCTACGTGCCCGAGCTGTGGTTGCCTTTCATACAGGCAATTTTCGCGATCTCTACCACATTTTGGAGAACCACAAGTTTACAAAGGACTCGCACGGCAAACTACAGGCGATGTGGCTAGAAGCTCACTATCAGGAGGCCGAGAAACTACGCGGGCGTCCCCTAGGACCGGTTGATAAGTATAGGGTGCGAAAGAAGTTTCCCTTGCCTAGAACCATCTGGGACGGTGAGCAAAAGACGCATTGTTTCAAAGAGCGGACGCGGAGTCTGTTACGGGAGTGGTACCTTCAGGACCCTTACCCAAACCCCAGCAAGAAAAGGGAACTAGCGCAAGCCACTGGACTCACTCCTACACAGGTCGGGAATTGGTTTAAAAATCGGAGGCAACGAGACAGGGCAGCGGCAGCAAAAAACAGGTCAGCGACGTTGTTCCACAAATAATGTAACGCATAGAAATATACACAAATATATCTATTTATGTAGAAAACTTAAATATTAGAATACATTTTTGTTACAAACAATAAAGAACGACAACATTTTAGTGCTGTGTTTATAAGCACGTCTCAGTCAGAATGTCTCAGCCAGAGCATAAAACATGTAAATAAATAGAAGTTTATAAACTTAAGCTTATAATTTTAATTAACGTACCCGTCTCTGAAATATTTATTGGCGAATTCCAAAATATGTAACAGAACATACAGTAATCAGAAGTGTATTTTTCATAGCAAAAGCCTCATTGTTTTCGTGGTTCTTAACACAGCAAGTGTTAAATCTTTATTTGCACTGACAGTAAATTTGTGCCCTTTTAGATGCAACAGAAAACTACACAGGGTAAACAAAATGCAAATAAAAAAAACAATTGTCGGTCGCATTATTTGGACAGTATATCCTAAAGCAAAAAAGTTTTTTTTCACAAACGTGCTTACACCCAGGCAAGTTTTCCGAAATGAGATTAAATATTTGTTCTGAACACTCTGTGGACACGCATTGGAAGAAAAAATAATTCTAGAGTTAGTTCTAAAATAATTACGTTACTTAGTAATTTACTAAGCATTTTACAAATTATTGTTTGTTTAATGTGAAAAGTTAAAAGTATATGAATCCTTTTGAAAATATAAATTTCAATAACGTTCCTTAAATAGGTTTCAAATGCTATGTTTACTTTCTGTGAAGCACTATATATAATTGTGTATGGTGGGAATGAAACACAGTACACATTAATGACTGCTACAAATAAAGGTGTTTGACATAGTTATATAGCTAAACCTACTTGCACTGATTTGATTTCAATCGCTACATAGAAGCAGTAACTATCATCACATTTCTGATCATTCAGCATTTCACACCGCAATCATTTAATGACGTCACCTAATTTGGTCATGTAAACATACAAACAAAAAATATTTAGCATTACAAAATACATTTTTATAGAATCAGATCTTGAATATAAACTAGACACATGATACCTACCTATAAATATGATAAACACGAGTTGTATTTAGTAACTTTTCAGTATTTAGTATTTTTAGATTTTTTTAAGTAATAACTAGCATTAACTTTACATTCCTGCATTTAAACAAAAAATAGTTTAAGACACTAGCACACGAGTGGTATGATAACGTCATAGGCACCCGAATGGCGTTTTGCAATGAAAAAATATTCAGTGTGAAATAATGACTATTGTATTCTAATGGCATACCATCCTCTCACTTTTTTTACTATAGGCTCCAGCATCAAGCAATAGGGCAGAATGGCATGCGGTCCCTTTCAGAGTCTGGCTGCACCCCACGTAGTTCGGCGGAATCGCCATCAACTGCGGCCAGTCCAACGACCAGTGTCTCGAGTATGACAGAGCGAGTAGACACGGGCACGTCCATTCTTTCAGTAACATCAAGTGACTCGGAATGCGATGTATGATACGCAAAAAGAAAATATATACAGGGAATATGGACCTGAAAAGAACATTATGAATTATCGGGAAATAAAAAGGACCAATTGATATTACTATTATAAAAAGAAAAGAAAAACAGACAAAACAAAACGTAAAAGCACGACTTTTTCAAATGCTTTCAACGGACCCCACACCGTTCCCCCACCCCATCACTTGCATGATATATATCTATATCTATATGTTTTTCTTTTTTGTATACGGGAAAATGCCCCACGTTTGTTGCGTCTACCACGGCCACCGAGGGAATTACCAGAAACCGGTGTTCATCGCCTTTTTTCTGTTTTAGTCCGAGTGACGACGAGCGGCCAGGAAGCAACCCTCTTTTCCTTTATGTTCATCAGACAATCATGAGTCGTAAGCACCTTTTTACTACACTCCTGTCACTGCCTGTGTGGGGTACTGGTCAAATGTGGAACTGAATCGTTATGACTGTATCAGATTTTTATTTTTATTTCGAGATTTTATATTGAATTATGTATATCTTAAATATTGCGATCATTCTCCCAATCTGTAATATATGTGTAGAAATACGCTTGTAAATAATATTGCCCTACCGCCTCCATTCTCTTTTCTATCCCTGTTCACTTTTCTTGACTTGGTGCCCCTACATAAACTATTCGTCAAAACGTAACTATAAAGTGCTCTAGGCGTTGTTTTTATACCATGAAAGACCGCTAATATTCATGAATTATCAGTCGGCATCAATGCAAAAGAAAAATATTGGATATCATCATCGACTGACCAAGTCTACTTCATGTTTCCAGTTCAGCGCTTATTATTCAATGTTACTTTTTTGCGTGTTTCTGTTAATGTATACGTTTCTAAACTGAAAATACAGTATTCAATTTTGTTAAAGCTGTATTTGTTAAGTGTGTCATTTCACAATCATTTTCAATGCAAGAACATTTAAACAAATTTCACTCCCATTTGCTTACAGCTTGAAACAAGTTAAACACTTAACGCGTGACGTACAACGTCTATCAACAAACCAACACTTAATTTGCAACAGTTTTGTGGGTTTTAATATATTTCGCCGTGACAGTAAACTTTAATTTTTATTTTATTAGCGTGAGTAGTATAGTAACTGTACACTTTTACAAAAGTTATATAAAAAATATATAAAGTAATCACAGAACTCCTCCCCTCGCCCAGTGTACTATTGTAACCAACGAAACAGATTTTCATTCAAAACTGCAAGTAGAAAGCTCACTTTGGACACCCAACTAATTCGTATAAACCGTACAATGCACTTAACTTTAAGTTTGTTTGCTCAATTTTTTACCTCACTTAAACAGGTTAAAGGAAAAGTTTGTCGTCATACCGAGGAAAGCTTCTTTAAAAATATACTACTTACATTAGTAATTAGTAGTAAGTAGTAAATTAGTATGGGTTAGAAACGTTTATATTGCATATATGTTGCATATATTAGTATAAAATATGTTGATAGGATTTATTTATAATTTATTTGTCAAAAGCAGTTGTGAAAAATATATTAGCCAAAAGCTAGTTTAATTTGCCGAATTTAATAACGTTAATGTTGTAATGCCAATAACTAAACATGACTTTACAAAACATGTATATCCTCAACTAATCCTGCGTAGATTAAGATTTACCTAAATTAGCCAAGAGTTCAAATACATTTGATTTGCCTTTCATAGGTCCTCTATGAACCAGTGTGACTAAGGAAATATTCATTGATCATAATGATACTTAACAACATAAATACACTAAAATAAAAAATCGTTTAATTTGCATTCACTCATTGAGCGCATTTTACTACATTTTACCGTTGAAGTCCATATGCAGTGGGCAGATATAGGCTATCACTGGAGTTCTCCAATCACTTCACGCTGATGTTTATCATATATCCTCTCAGACTACATTAGTATATTGACAGATACAGATCCTAAACATGTTAAGGACTGAAAATGGTAGTTGTTTTTTTACTACAACACCAACAGCATTGTTGGTGCTACATAGGTGGTAAACAAACTGTTAAAGTGTGATGTGAAGAAATTAATGTGTATTAAAAGCATATAGCATAATATCGACTTTTTTTTACCAGTAGGTAAAGCAAGGAAATCAATAGTTTGACAGTAACACATCTTGACGTATGGTACCATGACCTATAAATTTTGCCCAGTAAAGATGATAAATTACCGAGTTTAAAAAGACCCTTTTAAAGAGACCCCATATATCCCACGCTGTTGTTGTATCTCATTATTAAATGCTTCACACTTTAATGTCGTTCAAGATCAAATTTTTTATCTCCAATGTATAGGAGAAAATCAGTAAGTAACTAGTCAGTGGAGAAACAACGCATAACATTTCCATGCATTTCAAGTCCCTAAGCCTGTGCGTATTATCAATAGTGATGGTGTCAAAAAGGCAGAATAGATTATTTGTCCTGTTCCCATAACCTTGACAAATGAATGCAATTGGACCGCAGACGGCAATAAGAAAAGATTGTACAGACCCGTTTTTTCTCTGATTTAATCGGTTAACTGAACACAACTTTTCTATTCGTGTGTATTCATGCAGTTCTCAATGAGCGTCAGTTCCCTCTGACCCGGATTGAACGCTTGGAGCCTCAGCATAGCCTGTCAGTGCAACCACTCTTGGCAAGACTGGGCCTTTTTTCTTCCCGATACAGTCCCCCTCTTACAAAAAGATATAGGGCAAGATACGTGGCCCTAAACCAGCTATTGCGATTGTGTCAAGTGTGTAGCCTATAGGAGGAAATGGATGGACTTAATAAATGACTATAAATAAATAAATTAGACTGCCAATTGTAACCTTAAAAATCTAAGACTACTAATTCAAATCTTAAAATTATGTAAATTTCTGCAACCTTAACCAATTCGGATGATTTAGTGGTATAATATTTGCTGAGATTTTTAATTTTTCAAAAAGTTACATGTAATCAAATTAACTTACATATCAGCATTTGATGTACAATTTTGATTAACCAAAATTATGGGTCAGTGATCGAATAAAAAAGTGGTTCAGTAGATTTAAATGATGTGATATAAATAAATTCCATTATGAAATTAGATCCTAATGTCTAGCTGCGACCGTAGAAATGAGACACTTAAACGTTTTGTTACTAGAACTTCTCACATTTTGAAAAGTCTGGGGGACAAATTAGAAACCTTATAAGCTCATAAATATTAATTTGGTAACGTAACATGAGCCCTGTAATCACAATTCGAAGGTAAATGAATGCTAGGCTTAGTAGGCATAATTATTGACCGCTTGGACGTTAGTTCAGATCACAGCAGAAACAACCGGGTTGCAGAGGCTTCTGTTGGGTCTTAACGCCGCCGATTTACGCAGACGGTAATAATACTTTGCACTGGGCCGAAAATTGTGTATAATATTCTGATGATTTCACAAAACGTTTGTGTAGGTGGGTACTGTTACTAAAAGCGTGTGTTTGGGGGGTCCGCATTTATAATGGTTCCTATGCCCCGGAAGGATTGACAGCTCAGCAGTCTTTACACCACTTAATTAAACTATTTTACCTGGTATATTTGTGATTATTTCTATTTTCTTTACTTTGACGTACATGGTCGCTACTTGCTCTTGCTCTTTTGTCCCGCCGTGATTTGCAGCTGTTTCTCTTTCCTTACACCACTGTGAGTGTAATAAGAGGAATGACTAGAAAAATACCTACTTGCCTTTAATGACATATGCAGTTTTGTGATATACACTTGCCTTACTAATGACTTTTGAACCTTACAAAACCTAAGACCTAAGTCAATCGATAATTAAATTTAAAATAATCTTCGTATGGTACATTGCAAGTGTTTTTCTCACCGAGCAGCTGGATTAAAAAAATAACTCTATTATAAAAAGTAATTCTATTAAAGAGTAATTCAGGGGTCACACGAAGCTATGATACAGGATCAGCAGAGTGTAGCACTCGTTTGAACTTTAATTCGGATGAGATGACGTGATTTGTAAAATGTCAGTGAAAAGACTAGAAATATTAATAATTATTACTATAGCAAGGATACAGATGTGTGAAAACCCATGCATTCTGTTACTCTAATGCACACTCGATCTGGGGTGTTGAGCGAGCAAATACCGGAGACATCTTAATGACTGCGAGCACCTGATTCATAAAGATCACGATCTAATCCAACTTAAAACGAGTAGTTCGATACCACTTAGAACTTACATATAAAATATAATTAAACGTACTTGCACATAAAACAGCATACTTCGGTAATTTTAAACTGATATCAAAACCAAGGAAATTTAACTATGACAAACAACAGCTTTTCAACGCAATTCGCTTACGGTCGTTACTAGTGTAGTGAGAAACAAAACAATTTAAAGCTTATGCAGTATAACAACAATAATAATAAAACTGTAATCTAACAAACTTCAAACAAAGCAGTTTTAATAGGCACCACGCACAACCTGTTTTATTCGTTGAATTATAGTCTAAATGCGCATATGTGCTAAAGATATAATGGGTAAACAAACAAACAAACAAATATTTAAACAAAGAAACAGCTAAAAGAAAGCGAGTATAGGGTTGACAATTTAGTACTGGCCAAGAGACATTGTAAAAGATCTATTTCTGAGAGAAAGTGAGAGAGGGTAGAAGGAAAAGGTTTTGCTCTCATATCTTATACATCCAAACAATACGCTCAGCTCCAAGAATTCTGCCCTGCCCCAGTTCTTCGCGCCCCCGTGCTCTACTGGCCCGCCTCGGCTCGGCCTCCTCAATTAGCGCCGCTCCTACTGGAGCCCCGCTGAGCGCCAGAGCTCGACCTCACAGGCTCCAATAGTACTAACCGCCTCCTACGGCGATTCCGCTCAACAATCATGAAACCATTTAGCAATTGACTCATTCTGTAAATAATCTTTGACGCACTAACAAAGACGCCATTCGAGAGGAGTTTATTAGCATGAAAGCATTTAAACAGATGTCATGTTAGCTGCTAGTGTCTTTGTGGCACATCATTTAGATGAACTACAACTGGCGTTTCTGCCCACAATCATTCTCCAGTGGATTAAACCAAATATACTCAAATAATTCTCGATTCTCAATAAAACGTTGAGAACTTGCATTGTGTTATACTAATGAAAAAATAAATTAAATGCCACTGACATTCTACAAAAAAAAACAAAGTAAGGAAGTTTGAGGGGGAGCAATTAAAATGAAATGTAACAAAAAACCAAGAGCATATACTGCAGACCTCTTTATGGCAAACCACATTATAGTCACATACTGTTTTTTCTTTGATTTAGATTTAGTTTATTTTTAAATAATTTAAACTTCTGGTTTGTTTTACAAACAATGTCAAGTATTTAATTCATTACATTATTGTATTATTCTGAAGCTCAAAGTTATTTTTTATATTAAATATCATAAAAATAAACAATTATTTAAGAAATTAAAGTTTAAGAATGCCTGAGCTCATTTATATGTATAATTTATACAAATATTTTTTGTTGGTCATTTCTAAGTGTTATGCATAGCCTACTTCAATTACTGTCTACATCAATTAATAGAAATTGGGAGATAAAGTGTTGCTGGACTTCGATTTAACATTTGCTTAAAGCAGCAAAATGGAGTATCAGTAAAAGCCATGCATACAGACAGAAAGCAGTCTAGACAGCGTCCCATCTCAACTGTTTTTAAATAGTGGCGCTTTTGCTGATCTAGTATGTCCGTTTCGCCATCTGGTGGAGAAAGATTTGAAGCTTTCCTGCGAATCACGTCTTCAAGCTGTGACGGAAATACATAAGCCAGGCAATTGGCTATGCTGCAGGTCTATTCAGTCCAAGTCTAAATCTCTTATTTCAACCTCAAACCGGTTTATTTCTAAAAACACATGTTTAAAATACCTCGCTTTGTTGCTGTAGTAAAACGTGCAGCTGTTTGGCTGTCTTTTACCACTTCCTGTTCACCACTGGCAGATGACGCTGAACAAGCGCCCTGCGAATGCATTAATAATTCATAATATGAAAGTCAAATTATGTTTGAACACTGACTTTCATTTCCATTTGTGCCAGGTCACAGAGTAAGACTGTTTCGAATGTAATGGAATCCTGGTTCCCTTGTTAATTTTTCACCACTGACATCCAGACTTTGAGCACTTCAGATTCAATGACTTTCACTACCGTGCAAACTAGGATCCAGTGTTGACAAGCAACGCTGTAAATGGACAAATTACACTTTTACAAGGATGTAAATAAGCCCATAAAACACAGATATGGGGTTATGAACAATTTGGGGCACCTTCCTGTATTGGACCATAGCACTGCACCTGCAAGAAGTTTTTAAATTTTATGTCTAAAGTTACAAAACAGAACAGAAATTAAAACTATAATGCATTGTTTTTTTATTTATTTAACTAGAGATTCTTTCAGAAGACATAAATTCCACAATTTGTATAAACTAATGACACATTAACTACCTATTTGACAAGGGGGAAACTTACAACAATATAATCGATTTTCAGAACATTTACTATTTCAATATGTACCTACATGGCTTATAGTTTTACCACTCAGCCAAGATCAGAAGGAGCGAACAACTTCAGTTGGCCAGTTAGACAAGTATGCCATCTACTGGTGAAACGTATGAAGCAAACAAAGCCACCCTTTGCTTTTGGTAGGCCGCATCAAACAAGTTTAGAAAGCAACTTTTCAAAGGAGGTTGATAATGAATATTAAAATAAAATTACCTTTACAGATGTTCTCCTTTGGCTTGACTCCACGCAGACAAAGGGTAGGAATACAGAAACAGGAATAAAATTGAGGACAGGTTGCACACACGCTGGAGAACCAAACTGAACCAAATTTTTATACACGTCTACATAGAGGTAACTGGTGTATTCATTGAGCATCTGAATTAACAATTAACAATGATGAACGCGTCTAAAACTTTTAGAAACCTCATGTTTCAAACACACGCTTCAGATTTTTCTGATTTAAACAAACAAGGCCTTATAAGCCTCATGCTGTTTTGAATTAAAGGTTTCGAAGCATTTTATTATTTTCATGGTTTCATGCTGATTTGTTAGTAGAAGTCACGTGTTAGCAAACGTTCCCTTTATTGGCCACAATGTTTGTGGTTTAGTATTTCCGAATTTCTAAGTTAAAAATCAATAGCTCCTCTAGTTTGTCGTGTTTTTTGTGTTTTTATTTATCAGTGTAAGTGGATATCAAGACTACGTCTGGAAAACAATATTGTCATGCACCTGCTTAACATAAGAGTCATTAAATAGTAGTGACACACTGATTTCGTCTCAAATATCTCTCAGGTATGTTTATCAACATATACGGCACTTATAAACTACCTTATCTCTAATGCATAAGGATATTGATCGTAGCTCTTGTCCGTAAGTCCCCTCACACAATAGTATCGATTCTATGTGTAATTACGTGTACAAATGCTCTTAGATTTCCTGCCGATTATCTAATGTGATGGTTTGGCTTTTCATATATTTTAGTGAAAGTTGCTGCAATAGCCACTGAAAGGTTCCATTGCCACGTTCTTTCAATAATTTCACCGACGATTATATATTTTAAGAGACGCTTAAATATGATTATACAAATAAAAGGTATTATCGATTGTATTAATATAAGGATAAAGCTTATTTATAAAAAGAAAAATATTAAACTACAGACTGTGTATTCTCGGATATTGTAGATTTCGTTCAAACATAATAGCAATTTCCAAAGCGTTGTATCAGTCACTTAAGTTGTGTACCGTTTACTCGATGCTTAAAGTTGCAATTACATGAGTATGACCAGCAGATGTCCCTAGTGCTCAGTGTTTTGAGCGCATTCAAACAGTGAATCAATTTGTAAATCAATTGTTGCAATTATATTGATTTAAAGTTTAAAAAAAGCTTCGTTTCTCCTATTGCTAGATTGTAAGTGCTTTGACTGCCATTCTATACATTATTGGTATCCAGCAGTTTTGAACTTGCCTTTGTAGGAAGAGAGAGCGAGAGCGTCACAAAACATTCCTTTATTCACAGCAAAAATATTGCAGGGTCATACATTCCTTATGAAGTCAATGTAAGTTAATCATGTGTTATATAATGGAAAGCTCACACTTTAAAGATGGAGATCATTTTAGGTAATGTCAGTTATTGGACAGTTTTCATATTGGTTAGACTTGGGGTTAGGATTAAACTTTTTAAATTTTCATTTTTTCTACGTGTTTTGTTTTTGTTTGTGTAAAAGTAGAAGTAGAAGCACTTTGCTCGATGAAGGAAGTTGAAACTGTCTACCACTTGGGGGCGTAAGTCATCTAACGTTGTATTGTTTCAGATTCACAATTCCTAAATAAGGAATACCCACTAGAACATGATTAAACTTCTTTATTTTCAGTCATTTCAATTTTATCATCAGTTTTAAAAACATATAACGGTTTTAAATGTTTCAAAGGAAGCATGTAGCAATGAAGCACTGCAAATAACAAACCCTACACTCTTATCTATATTTGTACTGACCAAATAACATGCATGTTCTTGTTAAATCAGTCAGCGTATCTCTGACTTAGCTGCAAAATCACCAGCAAGATCAATAACGTTTGGCCAAGATTTGCATTGTCATAAAATTTAAGCAATGTTGTAAGTAATGAGATTATGAATTTAATTATGAGGGTCTAAAAGATGTGATTCCAAATATATACTACACAGCATAATGTCCTGTAACCTGCATTACTGTAATGTGGCATAGTAACCTGTAGGTTACCTTGACTACAGCAAATTGCAGTTACTGTAGTTATACCTGTTTTCTTGTCTGAAGGTTTAAATTACAACAATTTCCGTGTTTGTCTTCCAGCTCTTCCTGCATAGTTGGAATCCATTTTTTCTGAGAATTATGCTCACTCGTA
>JAZGTJ010019372.1:0-10936 GCA_036877575.1 Botia almorhae | reverse complement strand
ACTAAACATTTTCCTATTTGTTTGGAGTGGCACAAGACATGTAACACCTTTAATGAGATACAAACCAGCAGCATTCTGCATCCTGCTCATCATCTGGTTTGGTCCAGCGGGCCGCACTGCAGCAGGATCTGAGAGAGGACCATCTACAATTAAAAACAAAAAAGAGAATTAAACCAACAGCGTCTCAAATTGTAACTTTCCAAGAACAAGCTTCTGCTGTGTCCTTGTCTACTATCTCTTCAACAAACTCGTCTTTATGTCAACTTTTAAGAATGAGTACTTACTAGGCGTCAGTACTGTGGGCGTCCCTGGCTGACCAATCCCAGCAGGGCTTTGCTGCAGGCCAGTGGGTGGCATTCCAGACTGAGCAGGCATCACGCCCTGCTTCTGTAACCGCGTTCTTCGCTTCTCCTCCAGTTCCTTCTGGATTTTATAGATTTTCTCAGCTAGCAGGTGGTAATACTCTGCCTAGAACGTATGATGTATAAACAGTGGCATATAAACCAGTGACTACACTGATAAACACCAAATCTAGATTGAACAGGATGCGTTCCTCACCCTGCTGTTAGCAGACTCGTACATATCCCCTTCAACTTTACGCGCGTAGGCCACTAGATTCTCCATCCGCCGGTCCTTCAGTGCTGCTGGGTCTGGAGTGGGGAAAATAGCCTGGACTCTGGAGAAGCAAACAGAACACCACATTCTTATCAACACATGTTTAATTAACAGGGTACAATGTCTCTTCATCTTTAAGTCTTGACTCTCTTGATTTGACAGACACTTTTATCCAAAGTGATTTACAGTGCATGTAAGTTATACATTTGATCAGTGTGTCATGTGTTCAGTGTGTCATGTGATCATGTGTGCTCCCTGGGAATCGAACCCACAACCTTTTATGCTACTAACAGCTGGACAAAGAGCAAAGGAATGGAGCAGAATACAGGGGTTTGAGACACACTTAAAAGTTGGACTACTTTAAGTTTAACACTGCACTACAAAAGACTAGTAAAACTTCAAACCTCACTTATTAATTGTTGGACGACTAGGTTATTCATCTACGTTGACCCATTCCTAGTTATTTTTAATATCATATTTATTAATTAAACAATAATGTACTTTTTATAAAAGATCATCTCGCGCTAAAAATAAAAACTTAATCCGACTTCCTCAGGCATAGTTTTCAGTAAACAACATCTGACTCACAGTTTGTGCACCAGGTGGTTGCGCAGATCCTGGGTGATGTCCTCATGCCAGCTCTTCCTCATGCCGGCGCCAGCAGCTGGGTTGGCCACAGGCATAGACCCCACAGCACTGTCATTCATCAGACTGCAGGAGGAGTAGCAATGAAGACAAATGAGAACCTTTCTCTGCTGGTACATTAACTTTTAGAAACGGAGCTGGTTGCAGGAGATTACTGCTGCTCTGGAATGGTTGTGACCGGCTACGTGAGATGTTCGCTTACCTCTGAGAGTTCATGTTTAGATGCAGCATTGTTTCCTGCAGAAGGTTCGACTGCTGATTCTGAGGCTGACCACCCACTGTCCCATTAACACCAATGGGATTCGATCCTGCTTCAAGATAGATCATGAGAACCAGGCCAACCATGCCAAAAGTCTGACACTTAACTGACACAACATAACTAAAATTTCAGAATAAACATAGATCAACAGCTATACATCAAAACAGCGTCTGTCATACCCATAGTGCTTAGTGTCTGTGATGTTTGCTGAACAGACTGTGAGGGTGCCTGGTTTCCCTGGTACGTGAGTCCCAAAGCTGCATAAGCCCTCTCAATGGAGCTGGGGTCTATCTGCCCAGGAGCGTTGAGACTGGGGGCACTGGGGGGACCGCCGGTCACGTTACCCAAACCAGAACCTAATCCCACACCTGCAGAGCCTAGAGGAGCTGAGGAGCCGATGAAGATAAATCAGAAGCAGATCAAAATAACAGTCAGTTTTAACAGAGCAGGAAAGGGAATGTAAGAATAAAATTGTTTACAAATGTTATTACAAATGTTTACAAAACAGACTAATGAAACAATTAGAACAGACTAAAGATTTAAATACAGGGTCCAGACACATTTTTTGTTATGCTGGTCGAAAGTCTCTTCACATTCAGATAACAATCACTAAGTAACGAGAACTAAATATATTTATATATATTTTCTGTGGAAGGCACAAGACAGAATGTTCGTCCAATCATTGCATTCGGACCGGTATGTGTTCATGTGTTACGACTGAGCTGTATCTCAGGAGAGCGCTCTGACAAGAGGGCGGGATCTTATGCTTTGAAAGCTAGCTTGCTATTGCCAGCATCTGCGAAATTGCCTACCCTCCCTTTAACAGCACACATTTTCAGTATTCGAGTATGTTTGGCTTGATATGCACCACATAGCATCTTCTGTATGAATACACACACTCACTCTGTTGATTCCTCTTGTCTCCGGCGTTTTTCAAAGGCAGACACACGGGGCAGTCGTGCCGAGTGCAGTTTTTCCAGTGAGAGATGATCTGCCTGGATGAGGCGCAGTGGGCCACTGAAACACAAACCCCAATGCTGGTATTAGCTAATGTACAACGTTGCACAAATTTGCCAGTTATGTAAGCAGCAAAACAGAACATGTAACTTTTTTCAGTGCAGTTTATATTCTCACCTTGGCAAGACTTGCCAGCCTGGCAGTGCGTCATGTGGTTGAGGACGTTCTTCATGGTTCGACAGTGGGGCAGGTTGCACTGCCGTACTTCACCGTTGGCTTGCTCCCGCCGCTGGCACTTGTGGGCGTGGAGCAGGAGCACCAGCTGCTGCTGTATGAGTTTGCGTTTCTCCGGGTCGGCCGCTGGAGGAACGCCACCCACTGCTGCGACGGTCACCGCTGATCCAGGCCCAAGAGTTCCTTGGGGGTTGGGCACCAAGCCGGCAGCTCCTGCACCTCCAGCAACACCTGCTGGGCAGGACTGAGATGCCTGCTGTTGACATGATAAGAGAGATGAGAAAACGTATTCTAAAACCATGAAGATCCGTCCTAAAATTAGACATCTTTTATTTAAATTACTACAGAAAACTTACAGCTAATGACACCTCATAATAAGTATCAAAGCAGACTTTACGAACCATGCTAGGAATGCCTTGCATAGGCTGAGCTTTCTTATCGAGGCTAAACTGGGCGGGACTGTTGGGCAGACCTGGTTTGTTCTGGAGCTGAGGGGCCAGCCCTGCAGCACAAAGACCCTGACTTGCAGGCTGACCATACGGACCTCCATAGGGGCCTGAACCTGCATTCATCCCCATCTGCAAGAAACACACGGAGGAACATTGTAAAGCTTTTCAAACACTGGCCATGCTGTCTATATCATTTGACAAGAAATATATATGACACAAGGTAGACCTTTCCCAAAACAATTTTTGTTATACTGGTTATGTCTCTTCCTCATTCTGACCATATAATCTTGCTCCAGTGATTGCATTTGGTCCAGATGCAGGAAATCTTCTCACTTTTAAAGCTAGCTTTTCCAAAATTGCCTACCCTACCTTTAACAAAATGTCTATGTAAGTAAAACATCTTTTACCATAGAGTGCCAATATAAACATTTCTTCGAGGTGTGTGTATGATCTTCCAGTGCTGATGTCACAGATTTACCTTGCTCATTGCTCCATGCTGCTGAGCCCTCATCCCACCCTGACCGCCAGTGCTCTGCTGCTGCTGAAGAGCTTCTGCTAACAGGTTACTGTTGCCACCCATGCCTGGGTTGTGATGTCCTATTCTGGGCGACCCGTTCATCATCTGCCCTCCCAGCATGCTTTGCTGCTGGGGAGAAAGCCCTCCTGCCTGCTGTCCATTGCCTTTCTGAGGTCCAAGCATGTTCCTGTTCACGTTGCCCATAACCCCTGCCATCTGCTGCTGCTGCTGCTGCTGCTGCATAAGAGTGGCCTGTTGAGGGGAAAGATGTTGCTGCCCTTGTGCCCCCATGCCCTGTGGGCCTGGAGAGGCCTTCATATTCCCAAATAGCCCCATTGAGGCTCCCGCTGGGCTGCCCTGAATTGAAGCTGTGGACCCATGCCGGAGGAGTTCTGAGAGCTGCTTGTGCTTTGCTGCTGCGTCCTGGCCACTGGACACACCCCCTCCAATGGCCCCGCCCCCACTGCCCACGCTGGTGTGCAGCTGACTGAGGTCCCCTCCACCATTTGCCAGACTGAACTCTGAGGAACTGATAAGCTCGTCTGGAAGGTCGTGCTCCAGGTCGAAAAGCGAACCGAAGTCTACAGAAAGCAGGAAGAGGAGGAATTTGGGTGAGAGATTAATAAGGAGAATTAAAGGAGAAAATAATATTGGCAAACAGCATGAATTACTCTGTGTGGTTGGATTCAAACTCAGTCACATCAGGATATAAACAAGCAGGTCAAATTTAAAGTCAACTTGCATCAAACAAATAAAAGAAATTAATTTCCCCAATCTCTCCTATATCATTATGTTACACGGCCTCCACAAATTAATTTCTAAGCATCAGAGCATTAAATGGCAATTCACCATTATCAGGCAAAGAGAGCATGTTGACCACTTTTATTAGCATGATGTTTAAGTTTATCATATGTTTGCCCTCCGTGCATCCCAGAACCAGCAGCAGTATGTAATGCAATGGCTCATCCTTTATCCCTCTCTGTCATTCAAAGCTGTCAATCAATCCATCCATCCATCCAACTGAGGTACCAAACACTCATCTTGTACAGCCACATCCAAGACAACTGACAGACATGTTTAAGGAAAACTACATTGGCTTGAATCTGTGGTTTGACAAAGTTTATGTTAATAATACAAAGACTTGTTATAGTTACCACTTAAATGCTTAACAGGAACATGACTGTGACATTGTAAATATAAAATATCATTATAGGCTTATAAAATAAATGCATTTAAAATTGCACTTTTTAACACAGCGTTTCGATGACATTTACATGCACTTAAAAGTTTGTTTATTAAAGGGATCATCATTTTCCACCCATTCTTTATTATAGCCCCTATTTCTTTCTGCCAAATGGGTACTAGTTTAATAGTTTAACAGTTTAAATTCTCAAGAAATTGTGGTGGTCCTGAAAGTGCTGTGATGGGGACCACACATGCACCCCTTACAAAAAACAATTAAGATGCTGAGCGTGTTATGCACAAACATATCTGTGATGCGTTATGGCTTATATTGCATGTATATGCTTATGTTATTTTGATGATTATTAGTTGTATAAGGAACAAGTCAAATTCGAGAAACAAAAGGTTCAAAGGCACGAGAGACATCAACAAAGAAATCTACTTCGCCTTTAAAGAATACATGCAATTTAACAAGCAGCCTTTCGTAAACAACAGCCAAATATTCACATGCTTGTAACCGCGTATCACTTGAACTTTTATTGAAGTTTTATGGTTTGTTTTCAAGAAACAGACTCGTCAGTTGTGTTATGGCTGAACAATGGAAATCAAGAAAAAATGACCGACGCACGAAGAGCTATTTGAGCCAACAAGCTAACTCACTCGAACACAAGACAAGTACATCTGTCCTCAAAAACACACAAGCGTGATGCGTGTACTCCATCCAAGCTGTAGAAATTAAACAGCATTTCAACTAACACATTCAGCTTCACCTACGAGAAAACCTCCGGACCTCAAAATAATGAAGAGTGAGTTCATCTAGCTAACAATGGCACAGAGTTGTTGTGCAGGCCTTCGGCATCAGTGTGTTATTAGCTGACCAGCTAGTTAACCACATGTATTATTAATAAAGACAAGACAAGGACACGTGCATGAAAACACTAGGAGTTATTTGGCGGCCCAAACTGGAGCTCTTACACACGAGCAGGTCGTGAAAACAACTGTGTTCAAGTGCGGCCGTAAAGTTTGGAAGTTGTGTGACTCCAAGTCGAGCAGTCAGGCTAATGCCTATTAATCGGTTACTGGTCAAAAAACAAAAATCTGTTTTTTAACGAACAGTCATCGGTGTTTAATTAATTGCACCAGTGTGTATTTGAATAAGTCTTTACATTTCCATGTATTCACTTAAAAGATTTGACGCAAACCGTTTTGCAACATCCAAAACGAAACAAGTGCGATTTTACTTTACTGTTGTTTTCACCGGGCACCGAATATAATCTAAACGGCACCGTGTGTCATTTGCAGTCATTTGCGACACGGTTACACCGGGTGACACCGACCACGGCCGCTGTCTGCGGGAACAGCGCGTGTGGAGCGAGTGAATCCCGTCTGATTGACCAGACGAGCCCAATGCTAACCGTTAGCCGCAGTGACGAGCTAAAACTAGTTAGCTCCCCAAACTAGCCTGTGACAACCGAAAAGAATGAGATCGCCCCCTTCGACCCTCTACCGGGCACGGACACACTTAAAACTCCCCCGAATGAGCCATCACAGTATCTCGATAACAACGAAACCGTCATATTTACCGTTTCCATCGCTGGCGGAGGCGGAGAGCGCCGGGGAGGACAGCTTAGGCCTCTTGGCTGAAGGCGGGCCCGAGTCCAGAACGTTCTCGGCCATATTTTTGAACGAATTAAAAATATATCCTCAGAGATAGACGCCGGAGCCCGTTCCCAATCCTCCGTTTTAAAAACAACGCGTTTAAAAATATGACTTTTCCCCCTCCTTTTTAGGGACGAAGGGGGGGGAAGTCCCGGTACGAAATGCTCCTCTTTCCTGGGTTCGCCTCTCGATTTCGGCTTCGGCGTATCAACCCCCTCCCGGCCCGAGTTCTGTTCTTTATACAATTCTGCAAGCGGAGGAGAAGACAGGGGGAGTCGGCTCCGAAAGAAAGCCACTTGCTTGCAGCAGTTTTAGAGGAACTCCTCCAGTCCCATCCAGCATCGCACTATTTAAAATCGTTCCCCCTGCCTGCCGTGTGTGCTCGGGGCAGGTTTGTTTGGGTGAATGCAGCGTACCGTCTTGTTAGAACCAAACGACAATGAAACGCTTTAGTTTGAGGTCCTCGTTCAGAAGGTCGATGCTGTTTCTACACGATTTTTTTAAAACGAATAATTATTTTAGTACTTTAGTACTTGAGGGGAACTCTTACTTTTAGAAGGGTACTTTTAGAGTTAATAAGCCTACATAACCTTAAAGAATAGAGACTAAGGGCATAATACTCTCCTCACATTCTTATTTTTGATGGGATTTTATATTTAAAATTAAAATAAAAAAAACTCAAGGGCTATTTCAGATTTCATAAACCTACACTAGATGTACATCATGTAATCTTAACAGGATTTTGTTGTTAACAGCATCAAACTGCCTAGTAAAAAGCTGAAGTACCCTATAATATCTCACTCTGGATAGTATTGTAATTATTAAAAAGGGCAAAGCACTCATTTATGAGTTGTTTTAAGTTTTACATTTGATTTACTAATTTAAGCATAAAAGCTGAATATTGGTGTTTAGAAACAGCCAGAATCTGAGACGCTGAGATTGTATGTTCAAAGTCATTCTTTATGACTGTGATTGATTTTATCTATTTTTTTAAATGTAATACCTTTTAATGATTAGATGTGTATTTCAATATACAAAATATTAATTCTTTATATAATTATATATAGTCGATCTACTGATCTTAAGGCGATAAACTGTGTTGGGTGGACACGCCTTCATTTAACTGGATTTTTTGTAGATTCACCACTGTGTCCACTGCTGGTAGCTGGGGATGCACCTGTTAACCTGGAAACAGATCTATGTACATTCTGTTATAGTAAGCATGACGGTCTTTGAGAGATTCGTTGTTATTTAGAGGAAGAACTGTACATTCCACTTTGAGTTACTGTACTTATTATTGTTCAATGGACAGAAATGACAAAGTCTACATTGATCATTTTGTATGCATTTTCTGTACAGCCAGTCTCAAAAAGTTAGAATGATTTTTCCCCCAAAGCAGTTTATTATTGTAATATTTATTATTTAATATTTATTTATTTCCTCACCTTGTAAGTCGCTCAGGATGAAAACGTCTGCTAGATGTCTAAATGTAAATGTACATACAAATTAAAACCTTTGTAATTTTCCAGCCGTTTTGGGAACCTGTGTGCCGAACTTTAATAGATTTTATTCTCATTTATTTTAGCAAGTGTAAGTATAAGTGTATTTAGTTAATGACAATTACAGACAGATCATTTCACCCTCACAGAGCGCCAAGACTAGTAATAGTGAATTTGTTACTTTCTCATTTATATTTTGTAATATATAAATTGTCCAGCACTAATTTAAGGTCTTTTTAGTTTATAATGGTATTATTTAGTCAGGTGCATGCGGTTTTCTTAACTAGTTTATTAGTTTACTAGTTTATTTCTAACGGGGGAATTAAAATTTTCTTTGCCATAGATGTCCTTTCTACACAGGGCAGCCAAATCTAAACCACTAAACATTTTTTTTGTAATAAAGTAGATACTAAAAAAAATTGAAAAATAGAAAAATAGATACTAATAAAGAGAAAAGTTCAGGTTCCACCGAGATTTGAACTCGGATCGCTGGATTCAGAGTCCAGAGTGCTAACCATTACACCATGGAACCGCTGTGCTCGCAACTCTGAAAACATCTTTTTTTTTCGCAAAGAATTATACCTATACAAGTTAATCGAGGATTATAAAATAATTTTGTAATTAAAGTAATTTTCAACTATTTACAAAAGTGCCACATCCTTTTAAAATAAAAGCTCGGGGTCTTTTTTAAAGCTTCTGATCTTACGAAATGTGAGATTTGTTTAAATAAATTGTTGACATTTACAATAAAACAGTAAAACATAGTCCGACCAATTGAAATAGTTATGAGAAAGGTAACAACTTACGTATTCTTTCTAGACGAGCAATTTCAGCATATGCGACGCAAGCCCCAGTGGCCTAATGGATAAGGCACTGGCCTCCTAAGCCAGGGATTGTGGGTTCGAGTCCCATCTGGGGTGGTTCTGTTTTTAAAACATTACCCTTTGTTTACAAATAATTATATAAAGCAGAGAAATCATTTACAGAGACATGGGTTGACTTTTGGTTGACATGGTTACAGTGCAAGCAATAAGTCTAAACCAAATTAACTAGGGTTAACTAAACGCATATCGGAACCAACCTGATCTGATGGGCGGAGCTCACGGAGCGCAGGACACCAGCCAATCAGCGCCCGTGTTACTTCTTCCATACGCGCTTACTAGCAGCGGGAGACAGAAGAGCATCCGAACGAGCATCCGAACCGCACCGGCCTCGGTTCCGTACTCTAATGGCAACGGAGAATAAAGGAAAAACGACGGCGCCTCGGGCTTTACCGGAAACGGGATCCCTCTTAACAACCCACAGCAATCTAAATAATAATAACAACAACAATAACAACAAAGACAACGACGTAGGCGAAGGAGCCAAGACAGACACATCCACCGCTGTCGAATCCAGCGGGGGTGACAATATAACGAACGGTGCAGTCGTTAACGCTACCGGGGGCACTAACGGCAAATGGGTCCGTCTTAACGTTGGGGGAACGGTGTTTCTAACGACCCGACAAACGCTGCTCAAGGAGCAAACTTCATTTCTGTACCGCCTGTGTCATCAGCAGGACCTGCATTCAGACACGGTAAGACAGACAGCAGGTGACGGACGTATCACCATTAAATGCATCTTTTAATCTTACAGCAGTGATTAAGGAATATATTGCATCTTATTCATCTCTGCACATAAATATCTGTCGAGGTTTCTGTGTTCTGATCCCGGTCTTGTCTTTTCCATTATTGTGAGTGCGTTAGAAGTTTATAGTGTAAAAAGAGTATATATAAAATCATGGCCAAAAATGCAGAACCAAATGTTTATTGTTCCCAGAGCTTAAAAATGTGCCAAAACATCTTTTATGTCGAAAGAAGAAACTACAAAGAATTATTAACCAGTTTAACACAATCTTACCAGTTGCTAATTTCCCCACAGGCAATTAATAAAGTAATCTAAGAGAAAATGTGCTTTTTTATGCAACAGTGAAAGAATCGGACTTTACTGTGTTGTTTAGTTCACATTGCTTTTAATCATATAGAAATAACTAAAATGTCAAATAAATGTGAAAACATTCACTTTTATTAAGAGACAGCATTGTAGAGATACCCATGTCTACCCCTTTATGTATTTCACAGAATATTATTATACAGTTTCTCAACATCTCGAGTCAATTGATCTTTTTTAAACACAAGACATCAGAGAAATTATTCCTCAGTGTTTAATGTTCTGTACGTTGATGTTCAAATTGTCAAGCGTCACGTTTATCGCGTGCTGTGAAAGCCCAGGACATTACACACAGCTCTGTTTTGAAATTAATAAGCTCTTTGTTTGCGTACCAGCTATTTCTCATGGGATGCAGATAGTTTCCTATAGGGACGAGGATCTTACACTTGTGCAGCTGCAGAGTTAAACATTCACACTGGATGGAGGCGGACAGATAATAGACTCAACTGATTTAAAACTCTGCGTGTTTTGGTTATATACAGTTGTACAGTGTGTAAAATCCCTAATGAACTCTCGTGTACTTGTAAAAGTACCCAGGTGTGGGAGGACATCTTGTTCCCTGTGACTGAGACACTGAGGGAGTCATGCTCAGGTGTCATCCTGCCGGGTCATGTTTACTGTGTGTGTGTGTGTGTGTACTGTTCACTGCATTCAGCATCTGAGCTTTAGCACTTACAATGCTACTGTAATGTACGTTCTTAAATGGCATTAATAAATTAATATTATTTTATTGTATCAGTTTGGTTCAGATATTATTTATTTGATATCTAAAATACTCATGTACTCACAGACAAACTATAATACTTCTATGTAATACAAACTATAATACTACAAAATTGACTATGAATAATAATAATGAATAATAATGTATAATGACTTTTGATTGTCTTCATATATATATATATATATATATATATATATATATATATAT